>JAUMJL010002367.1:0-66172 GCA_033558185.1 Dromococcyx pavoninus | reverse complement strand
CGTGGTGCGCTGGCGGGCGAGGCCAGGCTGTGGGTGTGGCCCGGCGGTGCGCGTGACAAAGCAGTGGGCGGGGTCAGCGATAGCATTGACTCCGCAGTGGCTGGAGAGCGGCGGTGGGCGTGGCTACGCGGTGGGCGGGACAGCGGCACGGGTGACGCGGGGAAGCACCGGTGGGCGTGTCCCGGCGCGAGTGGGCGTGTCCCGGCGCGCGGGGGCGGGGCCGCGCCCTCAGCTGACCGGGCGCCATTTTGTCAGGCGCCGGGAGGCCGAACGGAACCCGGAGCTGGGGCCGTGCCTGCTGGGGCCGCCGCTGCCGCCCGTCGCCTTCCCAGCCAGGGATGTGAGCGACCCGGGCCCGCTGCTCTCCCCCGCCCCCAGCGGTAGCGGCTCCTGGCCCCTCAGCCCCGAGCGCAGGCCCCGCGGCCCGGCGCTGCCGCCGCCACAGCCGCCATGGCGCTGAAGATGGTGAAGGGCAGCATCGACCGCATGTTTGACAAGAACCTGCAGGACCTGGTGCGCGGGATCCGCAACCACAAGGAGGACGAGGTGAGCGGAGACGGGGGCTGCCTCCCCTCCTCGCTCCCTGCCCGGCCCGGCTCCTCAGGCCCTGCGGCAGCCGGAGGGCTTGGCCGCCCCGGAAAGGGGGTGCTGTCAGGGGAAGGGGGAAGCAGGAGTCGGGAGGAGGAAGCTGACGGTGGTGCAGGGCACAAGGGAAAGGCTGTGGCAGAAGAGGGAAGCGGTAGGGGAGCAAGGAGTTGGGAAGGAGGATGAGGGAGGGTCACACGTGGATGTCGTTTTTCCATTGAGCATGGGGTTGAAATCGTTGTTGTGATCCCTGAGCAGTTCCTGCCTCTTGCACTGAAGTCAAACTGTGTGAGCCTTGTGAGGTTCAGCAAGGCCAAGTGCATGGTCCTACACCGGGGTTGGGGCAATCATAGTATGGTTTAGTTTGTAACCATAGAATTATTTGGGTTGTACCCATAGAATGGTTTGGGTTGTAATCATAGAATTATTTGGGTGGTTTGGATTGTAAGTGTCCTTAAGGATCACCTCGTTCTAATTCCTCTGCTGAGGACAAGGACAAATCCATGGTTTGGATGCAGACTAGGGGGTGACATTATTGAGAGCAAGCTTGGGGAAAAGGATTTCAGGCCCTGGAGGATGGGAAACTCAACATGAGCTGGCAACATCTGCCCACAGCCCAGAAAGCCAACAGTGTCCTGGGCTGCACCCAGAGCAGTGGGACCAGCAGGGTGTTGGAAGGGATTCTGCCCCTCTGCTCCGCTCTGGTGAGACCCCACTTGGAGCCCTGTGTCCAGTTCTGGAATCTTCAACATAAGAAAGAGACAGAACTATCGGAATGGGTCCACGGAAGAGGCCACGGAGGTGATCCGAGGGCTGGAGCCCCTCTGGTGTGAGGATGGACTGAGAGAGTTGGGGTTTTTCAGCCTGGGGAAGAAAAGGCTGTGGGGAGACCTTAGAGCAGCCTCCCGGGACTGAAAGGGAAAGTTGGGGAGAGGCTCTTGATCAGGAAGTGCAGGGATGGGATGGAGGGAATGGAAACTGGAAAGGGGAAGGGTTAGGTTAGACATTAGGAAGAAATTCTTCACGATGAGGGTGGGGAGGCCCTGGCCCAGGTTTTTGCCCAGCGAAGCGGTGGCTGCCCCATTCCTGGAGGTGTTCAAGGCCAGGTTGCATCTGAGCCTCCTGATCCGGTGGGAGGTGTCCCTGCCCATGACAGGGGTTTGGACCTGGATGGACTTTGAGGTCCCTTCCAACCTAAACCGTTCCATGATTCCACTGTGTTCAGCTCTGTCCTCTTCATCCTGAAGTTGATCCACACGAGAGCCAAGTTCAGTCATAATTCAGTTTCAGGTTTTTCATGTTGTGCACCTTCTGGATGGAATGTATTCTTCTTTCAGAGCTTTTGTAGGTAGAAGGCCGTTGGGTGAGCTGCTCTGTTATTCTCTGTTGTATTAAAGGCACGTGATCAGGCAATTAGTAAGGGTACAATAACCAGTCATCAAGAACACGTTATATGAGATGTTCCTCATTGGAGTGTCACGTGTTAACTGGGAAGTAACAGTCACTAAGGGTATAATTTCTGTTCCTCTTCAAATCATGGTCTTAGAAGCCTTCTTAGGAATGGTCAGTTTTACTTGCTGGAATATCAATGAGTTGCTGTGGAGTTAATGATAGGCTGAAACTATTTGCAGATGACTTTTCTTTGTGTGAGTATGATGTGCAAGTGGTATCAGCTATGAAAAGTATCTGAAAAGCTGTGTATATGTGACTAAATGAAATACTTCATTTAGAGAGCTGTGATCCTGGTGCTGTTGAGCTGGAACACAAAATACAACTTCCAGAACCAGTTGAATGTTCAGATGGCTTTTAAGCCTGTTGTGCACAGGACAAGGTGTTTTTTCTTAGGGATGGTGCCTGGGAAGTTTGTGTTTTGTTCTTAGTATACATTAAATTTATGAACCTTGACTTGGTGGCAAAGGAAGATAGTGCTGCTCTGAAATGTGCAGTGCCCTGGAGAGTGTGGAAAGCTACATGGAGAAGTGGATGTTTCTGTGGACATAAACATGTAACACCTGGACATGTGTTGCTCTCAGAACAGGTGAACAGTGTGTCCATGGAGCACTGCCCACAGCAGGCTGAGTCCCAGTGCATGCTTTGTGCTGCCTTTAGTAAATAGGCCTTATCCTCTTGTACACTGGACAAAGTGTTTCATCAACTTTCAGCCCTCTGAGGATCCTCTGATGAAGGTCCAGACCTTTGTGGCACAACTCTTTGAGGAGGACTGAATGTCCTGTTCTAAGTCCTGATATGATTTTGTGTTAAATGGGCTCCTTTTCTAGGACTTTGTAGAGAGCACGAGTGCTGTTACAGAGTTGGGATTTTCTGTGCATCATCAGCCACACAGAGTTTGTTCTTAGTCTGTGATAAGAAACAGTTAAAATACAGTGGCTTTGAATTTGTTTGGAGTTGGGAAAACATCCTCCTCAGACAATTTTGTAGGGCTCTGTATTTGAGGGAAGTTGTTAGGGGGGTGTGCTCTGTGGATTTGGTGAGGTTGAAAATGTGTTCTCTCATCCTGTAGGTCAGAGACTGTCAGTTATAGCACCTGGGCTGTAGCCTGATGGTATTTAAACGATGGTATCTTGAGTTTGAAATACGAGTTGAGAGGTTTTAAAGCAGATAAGTGTAGAGACAGTTCCTGTTTATATCCACAGGTGTGCAGCAAACATTAAACACCAAGCTTCAAGCTATGTTCAGGTGATCAGTAGACCTTGCACTGATGAAATGGGTGTCTTCTGTAGCACAGGCTGTTAAGGAATCCTGCAAAGATTTGGCTTCTTTATGTAGAGAGGCTGCCAACAGCACAGGCCTGGTCCTTTTTCTAGATCAGCTCAAGAGGGCTGTAAACCTTCTGCTGTTGAGATCCTGGGTGTTGATTCAGTGCTTCACAGGCAGCACTCGTGGTGTTTGCTGGTTTTCAGATGATGTTACAAAATCAGAACAGTATTTTAGAGGAAGTAGCTGCAAAAACTCTTCCTTCTCTTCCTACAGTACTTCTGTTGTTCATTGTATATATTAAATGTTGCTCTGACATTTGTGTGTCTCAGGTTCACGCACTCTGTTCTGTTCAGAAGAGGGAGTCTGTTCAAACAGTGTGCTTTGGTGGTGAGGATGTTACCTGTTGATCTCAGCTCAACAAGAATTGCTCTGGGAAAGAGACATCTCTGGAAAGGAGGTGCAGTGGTTGTTAAAGAAAAATGGCATGGAAAGAAATGAAAGCATCGTCGCTGCTTGGGCTTTGTGATTTCATTGTGCTTTTTGCAGAAGGTTGATTTCATAGAATCATTGTAGAATCCTAGAATGGGTTGGGTTGGAAGGGACCTTAAAGCCCATCGAGTTCCAACCCCCTGCCATGGGCTTTTATGTTCATCCTCTGTCCCTAGGGCTTTTAACTGCCTACCCCAAGGCATGTGGTGAAGTAACTGGAGTGCCACAAGCTCTTCACCAATACTTTTTAAGTGTCCTCAGCTCCATAGAGAAGCTGGGAGGGTGCTGGAGACTGCCTGATGCTTCAGGTCATATCTTGCTGCAGAGTGCTTAATTACCTGTCAGAGGCCATTTTCATTTCTGCTCTGTATCCAAGGCTGACCCATTTATTTTGAGTTAAAAAACACAGTAAAATGGTCCTCCGTAAGGATGAGAGGTGAGGAAGGGGGGTTCATTAACACAGTCACTTCCCTGTGCAGGCAAACTGTCCATTTTCCAGTCTTCTGGGGAAAGCTGGAGCTGCATCGTCCTTTCTGTGAAGGAAACCCTGGTGTGGAAGGAATGAGGTAGCATACCAATGTTAGATCTTTTCCTAGTCAGACGTGTTGTGTGTACTTTTCAATGGTCTACAGATGCTTTAATCCCTGTGGTGCTTCCTAGTGCCAGCTCAAAGCTTGAGGGAAAGCCACACCTGCAAGAAAGACTGGATCTTATTCCATTCTCCCTGACTTTCACTTCTGAGATCTCCTTCTCTCTTGCACTGGGAAAATGAATCCTTCTGATAATGAAGGTGGCGAGTCTTTCACCTGTTGGTAGGTGGGTTTGTCCCCTGTGGAATAACTCCTCCCACTTTGTGCCCGCTTTTTATGGATGTGCTACCCAGCACCCTCAAGACAGGAGTGGCTTGTAGGAAAAGCTGTTAAAAGTATAATGTTTTATTTTTCTGCAAGATATTCCAAACTGAGAAATTGTTTCCATTTAGGGATGTTCTTCTGAATGTGAAATAAAGGAAGGGATAATCCTCTTTGGCTCTTGTGGGGTGTTTTGCATTTACAGTTAAGAAGTTTGTTGTTCCTAACAAAGCAGTTACTGTCAGATGCTGTTAAGACTGAGATGATAAACTAACAGCAACAGAGATGTTAAATGAGTAGGGTTTGGTCCTCTCTGTTCCAGGTGCCTTTATTTACTGGAGGACACTTAAGGACAGAGAAGGGGTTAAAAAATGTCATGCATGAAAACTGTGTGCACTTCCCTATTAACTTCAGAAAATCACCTCCCTCCTCTTCCTTCTTAGCACCTGCTGCTTGTGTGCCAGGATTCACATGTCACAGTTTTGGTAATTGATAGTTTCAGGAGAAAACTTATTATAAAATGCTTATTTTATTATGTGTAGTGTTTGGTGAGTGGTATTTCAGTGCTTGTTTATGTTTTGTACAACAGGAAGTTGGAGAAGTGAAAGGAGCAATCAGTGTTTCTAGTTGGAAAAAAATAGAAATTGATTTCAGTTGATAAATTAGTGCTAAAGGAGAGGTGTGCTGAGTGTCCGTGCTGTGTTTCACTGCTCACAGACTGCACTTACCAACCTGACAGTGTGTTCTCACCTCTTAGAGTGCATGAGGACAGTGGACTTGTATTGTTAACAAAACCTTTTCTCCTAAATACAGGGCTGCTGTGCATGACTGCACAGTTCCAGCTGCTCTGCTGCCACATTTTCAGATGGTGTAAGGGATTTTAAGGAATCTTTTAACATCACCCAAGTCTTTTGGGCACAGGTTGTCATCAAGGCTGAAGACCACCTGATGCTGTGGTCTTCAGACAGCTTGGTCTTCAGCTGCTGCTGCAGTATCAGTATCCAATGGTAAAGGATATGGGGTGGAGCATAAAAGGGAGTTTTGAGGAATACTGAAAAGCTTGTTGATGCCTAAGACTGAAAATCAGGCAGCGTGCAGCTCCTTGATGTCAGACAGCTCTTTCAGGCACTGGTGCTCGATCTGTTCCTGCGTGTCATATATGTGTTAATATCTCTGAAGGCAGCTCATTATTCCACCCACTTTCAAGTGGATCTGGAGTTGCTATTGTTAATTCTTTGAGCCTGTGAATCACTGGAAAAGAGGAAGTCACAAATAGAAACAATACACAGAAGAGGGTTGGGTAAGGAGCTCACACCACTGGTAAAGATGCAAACTGGCAGTGACCTCTGGGGCAGCCAGGCCCAGTGTCCCCATGTCCCTGCCTTACCTGCTGTGTCACAGAAAACACAGGGCCCTGGAGCACGAGCCAAGCTGTGGGCTTTTTTATGCTGTGATTACAAGCAGAGAGCAGCTGAGGCTTTGCATTAGTGCTGCCTCTCATTAGCTTCTTGCTTTCTCCTGTGTTAAATATTACTTAATTGACTGTGGCATAAGTGGTGCTAATAGCTTTGTTCCCAGCCCAGATCCTTTTGGAGCCGTCCCTTCTGAAGGGTTTGAATTGCTCTGGACAGATCAGTTTTTCCCATGTGGAAGTAAAAATTCTGCCTAGGCAAGCCTGGAGGAGCAGAAACAGCTTTCTGGTTCCTATCTTACGAAATGGAGTGGCCCAGGCACAGCAGCTTTTATGAGGCCAGTGGGAGAACAGCCAGAAAAATCAAAGTTGAATGAAGATACGAAGTACATTTCTGTACTGTAGTCACCTTCAGAGAGTTGTTTAATGCTTTTTGATCTCTTTGTCTCAGTGCTGAGTGCGGAAAATGGGGCCTTTTGTGATTTCCTTTAATGTCAGCAGTGTCCACAGAAGCAACTGAGAAACCTCTTGCTCTGCGGTTTGGGCTGGTAAATATATTCAGTGTACAAAGAGTACCTGTAGGTTTCTCACTTGGGAGGGTTCTGTGGTAGCGTGTGCGATGTGGAGAGCAGCAAGGGAAGCATTAAACAACCTGCATCAGAAAGATGAGTCATGGGACCTGTTACAAAGAACCGTTTCTGTTCTTGGGGTTATTAAAAGGAGCTTGATAATTCGTGCTGAAAAATAGGAATTCTTTGGGTCTAAAGGGGCGTCTGCTCAAATCCAGATGACAGGAAGTGTAAATATACTTGAGTAAGGTATAAGGTGCAGGTAACAGCGTGGTTAGTAGTAGCATTAGCTCATAAAGGAGTTGAGGGCTTCTTTTAAATAAGAAGATATTCAACTGTGCGTGGCAAATGTTTGGTCCATTCTGACTTTCCTCCTCCACCATGGCCAGGGACCAATCAGATGGAGTTTGTAGAACACATAGTTGATTGCTGGGTTTTCTATTAGCTGTTTCTTTTTTATTGTTACTTCTTTTATGACCTAGATGTTCAAACCTGATAGCTTCTACTAAGATTCCTGTGTTGAAAGGTGGATAAAGGGAAGCAGGCGTCCGTGTGGGAATGTTGAAGCTCTTCTGCTGGGCTCCATCTTCACGGTGAGCTCAGGCTACTGGCTCTGGCGGTGTGACTGAGCTCCAGCCCTGAGGAATGTGCCTTTGGCTGGAGCCAGTGGTATGATTGCACAGCAGGGAGTAACTGAACAAATTTGCTTTAATGATGCAAATATTTGTGCTGACTTGAAGGAGTTGGTGATGGCCATGAACTGTGGTTTTCTTCATTGTCCTTCTTACCTTTCCTTAACTGAGCAACTTAACTCATACCTACTATTACATCTCTGTTACAGTTTCAATGTTATATTTTTAGATAGATCCTTAGTGATGTATTAATACTTTTTGTTGTGCTTTTTCCCTTTGAACCAGTTCCAGTCAACTGAGTCTTGGAAACAAAAGCTACTTTAGTTCCTTAGAAGGGAGTGACTGTTTCCTATACACAATACAAAACACATGCTGGTAGTGAAGCCTGCCTTTATCAGAGCCTGAAATTACACACAGGAATATGTTTGGAAGCAGCAATTTGAAAAAGCTGCTGTACTTGGATAGGTTTTTGCATAGTAATGTAAAAATAAAAGTGGAAGTACATCTTGTGTTTGCAGGAATAAGCGCTTTTATCTGACGCATCTCTCTGGGTTAAAAAGTTGTCTGCTCACGTATGATTTAGACAGCACAGGCCCCTGAGGACTGTTTAATTGCTGTGCAATTAAATTAACAAACTGTGATCAGGCTGAAGATGTATTTGTATGAAGGGACTGATGGGAGATCTATTAAGGCACATCTCTTGAGCTGTGCTGATACACGGTTGCTGACGTGGGCTGGGCTGGGTGGGGGGTTTGCTTTCCAATTCCTACACTACTGTTGACATCTCAGCCTGCTTGAGAAGGAGGTCGGGGATGGCTTGTGTAGCTGTGCTCCAGCCTCCTGCATAGGTGCTCTTTTCTGTGAAATATTCCTATTGTCTTTGGGTAAGCTGCCCATGGGAGACTGTGGGTGCCCAGGGAAGTGCTGGTGCCCTTGGGGTGCAGGCATGGGACTGGGTGTCGCTTGAAGTCGATTTGGACAGGCAGCAACCACTTTACATCTGTTTCTTTTCTAAAATCCTTCTGTGTTATGTGCCTGTTGGGAAAATGGCACGTGTTTCTCTGCAGTGCTTTACGGCGCTGCGGTGGTTTGGTTGGGGTGGTTTAGATCTGCTCCTGCACTGGTAGGTGCACACTACTTGCTTAGCAACACTCAATTTTTAGAATAAGGTTCAAATGTTTTATTGGCTTATGAATCAATTTGGGATAGATGTCAAAATCACACCAAATTGAGATGGATAAATCCAGTAAACGTGAAGAAAAGAAAAAGTGTACATTGACTTTTTGCATCCTCCATCAGTGTCGTTTGGCCAAGGAGTCTGCTGTTTCACTTTGGTTGTGACTGACAAGGGGGTAGTGGGTAATGCATCGTGTTTCTAACAAGTAACATAGGAGAAGACTGTTGCAAATGGATGGCAGAGGGTGACCTTTGTGACTCCAGCGTGTGTTGCTAACAAGAACAGTGCTTGGGTCTTGGATCTTATGGTTGTCTACAGGATGGGTGAAGAAATCCCTAGAAAGTTAAGTAGCAAAGGCAAGCTAAGAGATGTTAAAACACATATAGCAGTGCTGTATCAACAGCCAAGTGCAAGATAAGCTTGGCTTTTTCAAAATGCCTCTCAAGTTGTAACATGTTTTCTGAGCTCCTTATTGCATCTCACTACCTCTGCAGCCATTTAATTTGGCTGCAGCCAAACTGCTTCAGTGAATGCTCTGCAATTTCTCAGTTGTTACTGATTCTGTTCCATGCTTTACCCACCTTGCTTGGTTCATGGTTTTAGTGAAGTTAGTTGTGTGCTTTTGAATTCTTTCTGTCCAGCCATATTGTAGTCTTTAACGAAGGATCCTGTTACATATCTCAAATACCTTTTTCTGAAGTACTTAAATAATGTAATATTTGTGGTTACCTGTGGCAGAAGTTAACATCTAACATGCTTATCTCTAGAACTGTGTCCAGTTGAGTGGGAAACAGCAGTTTGCTTTTTTATCCTCTTGTCTGTTGCTTGGGTTGATTTATTCTGTGCTGTCATGGTACAATGCTTGTGCTTCAAGTGTCGTAAGCAATTATAGGTGGGTAAATTCTATTTTGCTAGTTTAGTGGTGTGTGTTGATGTGAAGTACTGCTTTGGGGTTTTAATAGAACCCTAGTGAGTGATTCATGTGTCTTTCCAGCCTTCTTCACAAGTTAGGAGGTGGCAGCTGATCTGTGCTGTGCTGCTAAGGGGATCTTCTGCTTGAAGGACAAATTCAGAAGTTGCTTGGCCTCCCCAAGCTGCCTGTGGTGTAACTCTGTTGTGTTAAGCATTGTGGTCATGTCCCAAGGCTTGCATCCCACAGGTAATAGTTATTAAGATTATAAAATAGGGCAGTTGTTGCTGGTTTTCTGACAGTTGGAGCAGTGAGCATCTTCCTCTCATGTGAGACCATCATGTGCTTCTGCTCAATGTGGTTTTGTGGAGTTGAGTTTCAGGGTATGTCTCTGTGCTGCAAAAAAAAGAAATCCTACAGTGCTTAAAAGAAATGTCATGTTTTGTGCTCATTCCAGTTACTTATTTTTATGTTCTACTTCGAAGTTTTTTCTGGTTTGGAATAGTGTGGTTACACATTTATATTGGATAATGCTGCTTAGGGCTTTCACTGTTAATCATCATTTCCTTAAATGCTGTATTTAACCCTGAAAGTGCAGGAGCCATAGAGACTCATGTTCGCTGGCATTTTGCTGTTTCATCTGGGTGGGAAACATTTTGCTGTTGCAGTGAGCGGCAGATTTGAACCTCAAATGAGCCACAGCAGATCCCAGAGGGTTGAGGTGGGATCCTGGCAAAGATTTCAGGGGATCTGCTATTTGGTTTGCTGGGCTGTAACCCCAAGGGGTAAGAATAGGAGTTTGCCTTTCTGTCCATTTTCAAAGATTGGTTGAGATAAGAGTTGCAGCTTCTTTAAGACCATTGGAAATGAACGGCTTTCATGATTAAATTTAAAGTAAGGGTTCTGCACTGATGTTTGTTCTAATCATTAGCATCTTCTCATCAGCCAGTGGAAGTGCAGCAGAGAGTCCCTTTTCCTAAGTATGTAACTTGTTCCACTAGGTGAGTTGTTTTTCAACTTCAGTCATACATTGCTTGGAAAATATGTTAAGCCTTTTGTGAACCCCTCTGAAATTGTCAGCAAAACCCAAGTTCTGTCTTGGCTGGAGCCTGGAATACAGTTTTAATATTTTTCAAAGTTAATTAAAAAAACATGTCTTGAAATGAAAAAATCCTCTAAACTGACAGTTTTGGCTTCTTACCATGACCCACTTTTGCTTTCCTCCCTCTCTCTGTTTCAAAGGGATTGTCTCTTTGATTCTCGGTACCTTCCTTCTCAGTTTAGCCACTCACACTAGTTCAAATGCACATATTTTCTGGGTGAGGTCTTGGAATTGTTGAGGAATTTGGGCTTAGTTGAAAAATTACCTTGTGTATTTTGATAATGGATATAAAAAGCTTATTGAATCTGTTTGGCAGAATACATTAAGGAATGGCAGTTGTGACTTAGTGCTGTGTTCACAGCTTTGAGTCATTACCGTTAACATCTGCATGCTCTGCTTGGGCTGCAGCTGCTTGGAGTGTGTTGCTGTAATCCTCCTTCTGAGAGGTGGGTAGAGAAACAATCACCCAAGTGGTTGCTATAGCATTTCATTAGGGAGCCTCTTCCACTGGATTGGGAGAGGCTCAATTCCCACTTGGCAGCCTCACAGGGATAAAAGAGCTCCTCTCAGCTCTTTTCCCTGTGTTATCCTCTGCCCTTCAGGTTCTGACTGCAGGCTGGCAGCTCTGCCCCCATTCTGAGGGTGTTCTTTCCCTTAATGGCTCTGCTTGTTGTTCACTCCACTGGCACTGAAAGGCTTCCTTGGATTTGTCTTGCTGGCTTAAAGCAGCCTGGCTAGTAATGTCCAAAGATGTGTAAATAATGTGACTTAGAAGTGCTCCTCAGCTGGCTGACCAAATGTGAGAGAATTGAGTAGCATCCTGGGAAGACTTCAAATAAAGTCATCACAGAATCAGTATGGAATTAACAGTTAAGAAATATATTGCTATTATAGTCAAAACTGTCTACATAAATGAACTCTGAAATATTTACCTTTATATAAGGGATTTCAGAGGCATTTAAGGAAAATTTGAGCCAGTTTTATCCTGGGAAATACTTATTTACAATTACCATACTGGGAAAGTGCTATATTAGAATGATTTATGCAAAAAGTATCAGTGAGTCAGTGCTGGGAAAAATATCCAGATTTTTTTCCTGTATGTAAATATTGGGGTTTTTTTTTTTCCTGCAGACACATAGGCCTTGCTGAGTGCCTCCCATTTATATTTTTGTTCTTTGCATCCAGGGGCTGTTCTTTGCCTCCAGGGGCCTGGCTGTGGTGTTGAACAGGCTGCAAAGCATGGAGCCAGAAGGTGTCTGTCAGCAGGAAATGCTGTGGTGCAGCCTCCTGTCCAGTGCTTGTAGAGGTCAGCGATTGCACAAACCAGCAACTGGGGAAGGGCTTCCCTCAGGATTCCTGTGCCCTGTTGGTTTCTTCCCTATTGATGCAGACATTAAATGTTGTAGCAGCTCTGGCTGAGCTGTGGTGGCTGTGGCTCAGGTTTAAGTGGAGAGTAAATAGATCAGTTTTCTTCATATCACTTGTTCCTGGCAGTGCTGCTCCACAGGGATTTAACAAAAAGTTAATACCTGCTGATCCCTTAAAGCTTTCTATATATAGGGCTTTCCATTCCTTGTAGTCTTGTGGGATTTGAAGTTCAGCTCTTTTGGAAGGAATTCTTTCTGTTCTTCAGAATCCCTTATTTGGGTTTCAAATCCGATTCTGAGTTTGGTGATACACTTTTCCAGAAGTCACTGGTTGTGTCAGGCTTACTGGTGACAGGGGATCCCCTGCAGGCTGTGACTGGGGACTCGGGAGTCTGTGTTCATCTGTGCTGGATTGGACATGATTGAATTCTTCCCTTCCTGGTCACACGGTGGTTTGCATTGTCAAAATTCCATTGCTGCCTTTCCTCACCTGGATCATTGCAGTGTCTCTGCACTACAGGCTTTGTACAATCCCTTTTTATTGTCACCTGTTCTTTATTACAAATAACATTCTCTGCTTCTACCAGCAAAATCTGTGACTTGAAGCGTGCTTATGACTCTGGGATGTAAAAGACCAGTGAATGGTTGGGATAATACACAAAATGTAGTGTAAAGGGGAGAAATGTTAATTAAAGGCAGGCCAGTAGACTTGCATGTTGAAAATATCTTTTTGGTGGTGGTATCCAGGCAGGATTTTAGTTTGGAACTTGATAATCTGTTTCTGACCTGGTTCCTCTGGCAGTTTATTTATATTGGATGTGAAATGCCCTGGTGTGTGTGTGGCTTTTTAAGGAGAGATTATTCCTCTGCCTTTAAATTGTCATGATTTCGGTACTTAAACCAAAATTAATTGTGAACTGAAAGACTCTCAGACTGAGCTAAACCTGCTTCTAAAGTAAAATCCTTACAGATATTTTTAAATCATGCATTTGCCACATCCCTCCCACAGGCCCAGGCGTGATTGTTAGGAAGGAAGTGAAGGACCAATATCGAAATGTAAATATTGTGACGTTTGACTCTGAATTACTGAGAGATTCATCCAAATAACTGGTGCTTATCAAAACGTGTAAATGGCAAAGTCATCACCCAAGGAAGGAGATCCTTGCTGTGGTTGGGGTGGGTGATGAGAGTTACAGCCAGAAGTGCCTGTGTCCTGTAGGAGTCTTGTGCTGTGTCCTTCAGGCCTCAGGATTGTTGTGGGTGTGCATCTGCAGTACCATCCCTTTTACAGCATGCCCAAAAGTGGAGTAACTGACAGTATTTTCATCAGTCTCAGTAAATTTGTGGGCTGTAAATAGTGTTTGACCTGGTTTTGTTCTAGACAGGTAACAAATGGGTGGTCTCTGGCTTCCTGATCCAGTGGGAGGTGTCCCTGCCTGTGTCAGGGAGTTGGGACTGGATGGGCTTTAAGGTCCCTTCCAAACCATTCTGTGATTCCTATTGAGGCAAGTGGCTGCTGTGTGCTCTAGGAATGGTGGAACTCGGGTTTTGATCAGACCCTGGGTACACAGTTTCCATTGAACAACTTTTTCTCCACAAATGTTTGAAGCTAGAGCTGTGAACTGCGTAAATTGTGACGGAGTGGGGAGAAGGGAAACCACTGAAGAAACATCTCTGTGCTTTGGGGTTTGCTATAGAGCTGCAGTGTTTCTTGTTAATGAGTAGATTGACCAGAATGAAGTGCTCACTGAAGTGTGTGTGTGATTTGGTGCTTGCAGGTAATGAGTTCTGCTGTTTCTCCCCCTGACTTGCTGGAAATCTAAAAAAACTGGTAAAATAAGCAAATTGTTTTGTTTTCTTCAGGCAAAATACATCTCCCAGTGCATTGATGAGATCAAGCAGGAGCTGAAGCAGGATAACATTGCAGTGAAAGCAAATGCTGTCTGCAAACTCACCTATGTAAGTGCTTTGCTGGGGTACAATATAATCTCCTCTCTTTAATTCCTTGCTGACAAGGAGCTGGTCTCGGGTCCAAAGCCTGCTTTCCTTAGGCTGCTGCTTCTCAGACTACTGCAGGTGAAAGTGCTCCCACGTGTGTCTCACATCAGAGGCTGCACAATCCAGTTCATTGTGCCAGCACCAGTGTTGGTACATTTTCATTTCGTTGAGATGGGTCAGGAAGCTCATCTGGTTTCAAACTAATGCAATTTAAAAAGTTGCTCTCAACTGGGTTGTTTTTTATCACGTGGTTGCATGAGCACTTGAAACTGGTGTTTGTTTCTCTTTGTGCAGTCCTGTGTTGAGAAGGAGAGGAGGGAAATACTGATAAAGAATTTTTTGTGGTGCTATTGTAGTCTTTATTTAAAAACAAAATCCAGTAAAAGCCCTTCAGGATGATACTTGTATACCTGCATCTGTAGTGCCTGGGATTAATGCAAATTATGCAAACCCTGCTTCTGGTGGAGCTTTGAGACTTCTTTCCTTATTGTGAGTGGCATAGAGTGCAACATTGCTCATGAACTTGAGGTGTATTACAGTATTAGTTTTGGACTCTTGCTCTATCTTCAGTTTTCTGAGGTATTGTGACCTATTTTCTTGAGTCTTGTATTTCAAAGTTCGTTCCCTTGTCTTCTCTGCTCGCAGTTGCAGATGCTGGGCTACGACATCAGCTGGGCTGCTTTCAATATTATTGAAGTGATGAGTGCATCGAAGTTTACATTCAAAGTGAGTTCTCTGTGCAACCACAGCTGTCCTGACCAAGCTGTTTCATGTCTGTAGTTCATTAATTCTTTGGTGCAACACCTTTTGGGTTGCTTTCTTCAATGCAGAAAGGAAGGAGACTGTATTTATTTCTAGTAAATGGATAATACTTGGCCTGCTTTTTCTACAGGATGTTTGACTGTAGCTGTCAGATATCTCCTGTGATAAAACCAAGGTATTTCTATGTGAAGACCTCCAGAGATGCCCAGTAGCAGACATATTTTATTTTTTAATAACTTCAGTTTTTATTGAAAGGTTTTGTTTATGCTCTGGGTTGCAGACCTTTTTCTCTGAACAGGGAAGAATATTACACCGTAAGGAATAGTTTCCATATTGGGCTTTTATACCTGACAATCAGGAGTCAGCAGAGACAAAATAAATGTCATATTCTCTATTTCTCATACTGGCACTCCTGCCATATTTCTACATCTCCATGGTCATTCAGTCTGTGTGTTCTGACAAAGTAGAGAAGTTGAAGGTGGTTTATTATCCTTAAGATATCTGTGTTATCGCTAGAGATGTTCCTTGTTGGAGTTTATTCTTTACTGATACAAACCTCCTTTGCTAGAGAGCACTCTCATACCTCATTTTGCACACCTCCTGTCTAATTGCTCATCCTTTTCCCTAGTCCAGTTGTTGTTCATCTAAACAGTGTCCAAATTTACTTTCAATGTTTCTTTTCTCCTCGCGCTGTGCAGCGAATCGGTTACCTGGCTGCCTCGCAGTGCTTTCATGAAGGAACTGATGTCATTATGTTGACTACTAACCAGATCCGAAAGGTAAACTCTCCAGGTCTTCATTTTTTATTCTTGCACCCCCTCCCTACTTGTATTTTTAAATCTGTACGAAGGATTTCACTTTTAGGAATATAAAGGTGTTTAAGCAGAATTCTGTTTACTTGGTTCACAGTCTGCTCCCGATCCACAAACTGAAGGACTGATGAAGTTCTTAGCTGTCCACAGGCTTCCCTCCTGCTGCCTCGTGGCAGCTCCCTGTGTTTATTGAACACAGCCAACGGGGACAGCAATAACCTCTGTTAATATTGCTGGTCTCTTAGGCTGCCTTATCAGAATATAATGGGTAAGGCAAGTGTCCCTATTACTGAAGGAAAATGAGCTGTCACTTGGCTCCACAGAATCCCTGTTTGTGAGGGCCTGTGTTCTTCTGGCAATAACAGATCAGGCTTTTGGCTTCTTTGAGATAATTGTCTGTAATAATCATAATTATAATTGTCTAATCATGATTCCTAGTGCCTGTGATTAACACCCAGGCTGGCTGTGTTTTAGCAGATGTTGGAGAACATTCCTGTTAGGAGTTGATACAAATATTCCCGTGAAGTAGAAGCTCTGCTTCGTATGTGTTGAGTGAATAAAATTGGTCTGAAAAAATTGATTCTAAGCATCCTGTGTGATCTTAAATTTTTGAGCCTGTTTTTCCTTTTTTAGGATCTGAGTAGCCCTAACCAATATGATACTGGAGTTGCACTGACTGGCTTGTCCTGTTTTGTTACTCCAGATCTTGCCAGGGACTTGGCAAATGACATCATGACGCTGGTGAGTTGATAAGGTTGAAATAACTTTTTCCTGTAATTAAAAGACTGTTAAGTTGTTCAAACCTGGTAATTATCTGTTAAATTTAGAACTATTACATGTGAAAACTGACACTTTGTTCCTGTAAGGTTGGATTACCTTGACTATTTCTTAGTTGTGGTGAGAAGTGACAATATTTTGCTTTCCCCTCAAAGCTGAATTTTCCAAAAGTAGTTGAGTGTCCTAGAAAGAAATTTTGAGACAGTAGCGTGGACATAGGGAACACAGATTTGCTAAGAGCTTGATTGCAATTGTTTTGTTAACAGATGTCTCATACAAAGCCTTATATCAGGAAGAAGGCAGTGTTAATCATGTACAAAGTGTTTTTGAAATACCCAGAGTCCCTCCGTCCCGCATTTCCTCGCCTTAAAGAGAAACTTGAAGATCCAGATCCTGGTGAGTGGATTTCAGTAAACTACTTCTGCTCCAAAATATCCAGCTATCTGTGCTTCTAGGGCTTGGGGAGAGAAGGATACATGAAAAATGCTCTGATCATCTTGGGGGTACTGGTTCACCTGTCTACTTAGGTAGGTGAGCGTATGAGTTTTGACAGATGTTGTTGTATTAAAGATACATTCTTTAAAATGTCCAATTCTTACTGCAAACCCAAAGCTACTGAACCTAGATCAGAGGATTATCCTTAATGGGACAAAGCTACTTAATGATTCCTTGTTGATGCTCATTTAACTGTTGAAAATATTCCAGTTTGGGTTTTTTTGTAGTTGTTTCCTGTGCTCTTTTACAAAGCTGCAGCTGCTGGCTTGCAATGGATGCACTTGGAATAATTTCACATCATTTAGTGTGGTTTTTTTGTATTTTTTGCATTCCAACTTGGACTCCAGACTGCTGTTTGGGCCCTTCAGTGCTGTGTCAGTGCAACTGCAGCACAGGACAACTGCAATTGCTCTGTGTTGTATTCACACTTTACTCAGTCTTCCCAAAAGGTCTTCCCTCACTGCACCAAAATACCCTACACTTGCTCCAAGAACTGTGTTGCAGTTGTGGGATCTCCAGTTGACCTCTGTGTCTTTAGGGGGGGGAATTTAATTGCTTGTGAAGGACTAATTTGGAGTGGGCACATAAGATGTATCCTCCAGGGACTGTGTTTCTAAAGGAAGCCCAACTCCTCACCTGCAAATAGAGGAAGAAAATATCCTTTATGGAGAAAAGAACTGCTCTCCACTGGAAACCCCCCACTCTGGACTAAAAGATTCCAAACTGAGAACAATTGATTTAGAGGCTGAGCAGTTAGAAAGGAATGAATTTGCCTAGTCAAGTTGATAAGGATTAATTATTTTTGTGTTGTAGTTAAGCATGTTAATATTAAACAGTATTTTAAAGAAATGAGTGTTTTGAACCGTTATGGTGAGTAGGATTATTGATTATTGGTGTCCCACAAACAAGCTTCTCATAGTAAGGAGACAATGAGGCTGGCAGAGTCCTGTTTTCTCTCACACTGGACCCCAAGCAGATACTCAGCTCACTGATATATTACAAAATAGCCAACATTAAATTAAATCCTCTCTCTGTTTTTTGCATTCTTGTGTTGGCTCCCTCCTGCCTGGTAATGAGGCTGATCCATTCCTCCTGGACACACGAGTCTGAGTCTGTAGCTGGTTTTGTTCTGGGCTTTCTGCACCAGAAAGGCATTGAGAATGTCTGTTTTTCCTGCTGCTTTTTCCCAGGTGTGCAGTCTGCTGCAGTAAATGTTATTTGTGAGCTGGCTCGACGCAACCCCAAAAACTACCTTTCCCTTGCTCCACTCTTTTTCAAGTTGATGACGTCGTCAACCAATAATTGGGTTCTCATTAAGATTATAAAACTGGCAAGTATTCTGGATCTGCATCTTCAGAATTGGGGTTCTCATTGAATTTAGTTGGGTGTGAAAATAGGTTTCTTGTTTAGAGGTAGAGTTAGCATTAAATCTGTATAAAAAGAATCTAGGAGTATCTTCTAATGTTTGTGAACATAACCAAAGAGAAAAATATTTTAATATAACTTGATTTAAATATAATGAGCTGCAATTTAAATCATGGTTTTTATACTGTTTAAAAGCAGCTATTAAATCACTTTTGTCTGCACTTCTTTCTTTAATAGTTTGGTGCTCTTACTCCATTAGAACCTAGGCTGGGGAAGAAACTGATTGAGCCTCTGACCAACCTCATCCACAGGTACATGTGACAGATGTTACTGTCAGGGCTGGGAAGGGGCCTGTTGGGTCTGTGGGTGCCTTTCTGAACATTTCCTTGAGTCTTGATATATTGGCTTTGAGTATTAAAAGATAATTACATCAGGACTGTTTCTTAAAAATGTGAGTGAGGTAAAATACCTTAAAGGCAAGTCTTTGAGTGCCTGACTGTCAGCATGAATTTCTCCAAAGCAGGCATGAAAACTGGGCAATTTGCTTTCCTTTCACTTCACTTTAAGACAGATGACTGTAGAGAATATATAAAAACTCTGGTTTAAAAAGGCTCAGCTGTATATTTGCCTCTTCTGTTCACCTTCTTAGGTTTGGTTCTTAACTTGTTTGAAGTGCCTTGCCCACCAAAGCAGCGTGACAAGGACAATGTTAAAGTTCTTTCCATGCCTTTGTCAGCCCTGATGTGTTTTGGAAGAGGTTCCTTTAATATATGTCCTCAATATAGACGGATAAATGTAAAGATATTTCCTTCACCCTTGTTAAAGCTGCTTTGTAGATGTTGGTTTGGGTCTAATTCTGCACTGAAATCAGAAAGTTGGTATCTTGGAGGGAACACAGGTACTGTCCCAGCTGTGAAAAGGAAGTGTGACCTTATGCATGAGTTGTTAAATTAAAAGGTGTGTTTCATTTCATGTGGCAAAGCAAGAAGATAGATGGAAATGAGCAAATTTTAAATGGAAATCTGTGTGGCCATGAAAGCAGCTCTTGCTCTATTTCTGTCCATCTGCCCTGTATAGCTTTAAGGCTGGTTCAGAGCAGACCAGCCAGCAGCTGTGCATCCAGATACCTAAAGAGGGGCTTTGCAGCAGTGACAAATTGAGCAGAAACAGCACTTCACCAGAAAAAGCAGGCAGATGGACAGTGTGTCTTCAGTCCTGCCTCTGACTCCCACATCAGTCATGCAGTTTTTCATTTGTGAGGAGCTAATCCTGTTCAGTTTGGTCTCCATTCAGTCATTTTGGATCTTGAATCCCTTGTGCAGAAGGCAAACCCCTGTGCCATCCACCACAGAATGGACAGGGAGCTGTTCTGAGCATTCCAGAGGCGTGTTTGGGGCGTGCCGAGTGACCTTCACGGCATCCCTGCCGACTGCAGAGCTGTTTGCAGACTTCTGAGTCTGCTCCTTTGTTACTGGGGAGTTTGCTCTGTTTCCCATCCTGTGCAGATCAGGATTCATAAGTACCTTTGAAATCCCCTGCACTGTATGTGCATTCAGCTGGTGAAAGTTGTCCTGAATTTCAGTTTTGGGGGAAATCAGGCCTTGGAAATGGCTTGTTTGTTTATAGGGATGAGCAGGCGTGTACCTGCTTTGGAGAGAGACCTGCTCTCCATCTGCCTGCCTTATCATGTATTTTTGACCTTGGGCAGAGGATTTGATGTGATCCTGAACAAGATTGCTTCAGTGCTTCGTAATGGGTACTGAGGTTTTGAGTAACAGCTCCCTTCCTCAATCCTTGTGTTGCAGTGCTGTTCCTTGCTGCTTCTCCAAGAGGATTATTCAATTTTTAAACACTCAGTAGCCCTTTCTCCCCTCAGTGTTTAAGTGAGAATCATTTCACCTAGTTTCAAGGTAGATGGAACAGAATACTGCCAATTCCTTGTGTAATTAAAGGTGTTAACTAGTTCCAAGATACTGCTGACACTCTGGAAAATGTGCTGGGTTGATTCTTATTTAAAATATTTGATTTTCTGTTTCAGCACCTCAGCCATGTCTCTCTTATATGAATGTGTGAACACAGTAATAGCAGGTGAGAAATTAAATATGTAACCTAGAAAAAACTCTGATGAACTTTGTCATCAATTAACACCATCTGCAAACCCTCTTAACTCCAGTGTATTTTACAGCATGGCAAACTTTGATTTGTGTTGCTGTGTAACTGTAACTGAAATCCTTTGTTGTCAGTGGATGAGATGAAGTTACCACAACTGTGTTGTGTTTGCTAAATGCTGAAACAAAGGATAAGAGATTATTTATTTGTGAACTAAATGTTGCTAGAACTACAAAATGTATTGGCAGCAGTAGAGTTAAACACAGGTTGTTGCCTCATGAAAACTGACAGTGTTTTCCTACGTGATGGAGCAGGCTTATTTTTTGTGTCTACAATTTCATAGCTAAAAACCTTGTTGAATTCCTTAAAGGAGGTCACTGGAATCGTTGATTTACAGTTTCTGAGTGGGTGAGGGATGTGAACTCCAAAATGGAGATGGGGAGAGGAACCAAGGCAATAAGGGGTAACAATATTCTTGCTCAGACTTGGCACTTTGATCATAGTGTGGAAACAGAGGGCTGTCTTCAGAGAGTAGGTTGGATAATGATGCAGGAGCTTGCTGTCCTGGGTCAGCTCAAAGAGGAAAGGTCACTCACTTCGTATTTGTTCATGCCTTCAGGAAAATGTGAGATGACATTGTGATGGGGAGGGGGAATAACACTGAGGTTAATTCATTGTGGGTGACTCTGTTTCCCTGAGATACAGTGGGATAATTCTGTGGGCCAAAGGGAAATTCATACACCCTGGACACCTCAGGGCCTGCAGTTACATAACAAATTCAGCACAGGAGATATGATGCTGCTGCCTGTGTTCAAGCACTGCCTTGCATGTGCCAGCTCATTGCATGACCCAAAAGGATGGCATCCAACAGGCCTTCTCTGAAATGTGGGATTATGGAGAGCAAAATGCCACTCTGCTTCCTAGTCATGAAGGTCAGTGTGTGTGACTTGCTCAGTAAGAGCTGCTGGTGGTGTTGACATGTGCTGTGTGGCAGCACCAGTTAGCAAGATAACACCACTTTTCTTTGCTGTGGGGCTGTGTGATGCCAATATAATCAACAACAGGACCTGAATTTTGCCACGAGTCTCTTGCTGGTGTGATTAAAGCTCCAATATAATTACATTAAACTCTGTGAGGCACTGCTGCATCTTGTTCCATTAGGGAAGTGCAGATTTAAAAATTCAGCTATACAGGAGCTGATGACCTTTACAGTCTTGACTGCTGTGCAATATCAGTACAGTAAACCTTAATGAGGGCAAAGCATAAGGAAAAGCAGCTTTGACCTGGCTGTTCCAACAGTTCCTACCTGTTCACCTTTTCTCTGTTGTTACTCGAGGGATGTGGAGCTATGGTTTGTGTAGCAACCTTCTCTTCTCCCCCCAGGCCCCCCAAAAGTCCAGGCAAACAGAGAAACACAAACTGAGGTGTCTCCTTGTGAGCTGAGCTCACTGTGGAGCTGTGGGTGTTGTGGTGTGGTATTTGTTCAGGACACAGAGACACTGACTGGTGTTTGTGTTTGTGTATTTCAGTTCTGATCTCCCTGTCCTCTGGGATGCCCAATCACAGCGCCAGCATCCAGGTACAGCACCAGGGTTTGGTGGGGTTATTTGCTCTCCTCTGCTGTGTAATACCAAGGGCTGTGAGACCCTGGATTCTGCTCCTCTGCTGGCTGAAGCACTGCCACTTAAAATCATAGAATGGGTTGGGTTGGAAAGGGACCTCAAAGCCCATCCAGTTCCACTCCCCTGCCATGGGCAGGGACACTTCCCATTGGATTAAAGCCCCATCCAGCCTGGCCTTGAACACCTCCCAAGTTCACCTGCCCAAGGATGGGACAGCTGCCACTTCTCTGGGCAACCTGGGCCAGGGCCTCCCCACCTTCATAGGGAAACATTTCTTCCTAAGATCTCATCTCAGTCTCCCCTCTTTCAGCTCCAGACCATTCCCCCCAGTCCTGTCCCTGCACTCCCTGATCGAGAACCCCTCCCCAGCTTTCCTGTAGGCAGATAGAATCCTTTAAGCTGAAGCTTTTCCTATATAAATTATCTTATTTCCTTTGCTCTAAAATGAGGATTGTTCTCATTTAGAGTTTTCCTAACTTTTTAATTCAGCTATTACTATCAGTACAATTGTACAAAAGTTCCTTTTCTTTTGAAATCTGTAAAAAGACCCTCCTGCCTAGAGGCCCTGGATCTCCTTCAGAATGCTTCCTGCTGTATTGAGTAAACTTTATGAAGAGTTATTTGAATGAAGACTTTTAAGGCTTGTAATAAGCATGGTGTGGTCTTTTCTTGCAGCTTTGTGTTCAGAAGTTAAGGATATTGATAGAAGATTCTGACCAGAACTGTAAGTATGTTGCTTGTCTTTGTGGAAGCTTTTAGCAACCAACCACTGGGGAGAAATCACAGCAGTCTGAGCACAATGAGCTGTGTCTGCACACAACTCATTCAGTGTTGTAGTTCCTGGTACCTTGTAAACATTTGCTGGGTTTTTAATGTGGAAATGATTTTTGATAGTGAGCACTTCTTTATAATAAGCTTTTTGAACAAATGAGATTATTATTGCTATTTCTGGTCTTGTATATCTAGACCAGTTCTCTTCCCATGCCCTGGGTTTTCCCTTTTTATAAATTGCTGCTTGGCAAGCAGTGAGGGGTGTTCTGTACTGTAACTTGCTTTAGAAAGTGCAGAGAACAGTGGCAAATTCTTCTTTGTGCAAACCTTTTTCCCACCTTGTGAATATTTTCCATTGAGAGCAAGGCTCCCACTCAACACACCAGTCTCGTTAGTGCTTTTGCAGCTGCCTTCATCCTAGGATACCTGTAATTTCTGTATAAATGAGTGGCAAAACTTGAGGTGCAAGAAGGCTGTAATGAAGAACATATAAGTAAATATGATCCTGTATATGAGGCTGTGAAATTAAAGACTAATCTGTGACACAATTTCTCGAAGAGTTCTTTTCCTCATCATAGATCTGAGTGTATTAAAATTAGTGTCAGTAGAAGCACTTGGTACTGTGATTTCATGCTCCACACAAAACAGTGTTTCTATATTTGGAAAGAAGTTTTATTTTGTCTTTCACAGTGAAATACCTGGGACTGTTAGCTATGTCCAAAATCCTGAAAACTCATCCTAAATCAGTCCAGTCTCACAAGGATCTCATTCTCCAGTGTCTGGATGACAAGGATGAGTCTATCCGACTCAGAGCTTTAGATCTCCTCTATGGCATGGTATGTTTCTATGTGTGTTTCCTTTCCTCTCCAGCCCCTGTGACCAGTTGGGATGCTGATGCCTAAGAAAAACATGCAGCTTTCCCTTCTCCTCTTCCTAGAAGTCTTGTGATAACTTGTATATCTTACCAGACACTTGTGACAGGAAAAAGATCTGACACAGCATGAATGGCCTTTTAAAACTTCTGATTCAGACCAGAAGGACTTTCTGAGTTCTAGGAGCCTTCCACAGAGCCTGAAGGCTGGTTTTTGAATGCCTCAGCCTTAGCTGCTCCTTCAGTCCTTCATCTTGGTACAAAGTGGACTGTGGGCACACTGGGATAGGTCTGTGCTGTTCTGGGTTGCAGCACACGGTAGCTCAGGTTGACGTAATTTAGGCAGCCTGGGAAACAGTCTGGAACACTCTGAAACAACAGGAGAAGGCAGCTTGGAGCTGCTTTATCATCAGATTTGCCCTTCATTGTAAATTTCTTATGGCTTTTAATGACGTGTACGGAATCTCATTCTGTTTGTTCTCCTCTGTGCCACCAGCTTTGTGCCTGTGTTCTGCAGCTGTGCAAGGCAGCTCATAAAATGTGTGTAGGCTGCAGGGGCATGTCGTGACAACATTTGGTCTCCAGAAGGGCTGTGGTTATGATTTATATAGTCAAGTCCCTTTTATTCAAGAATCTGTGCCCACACACGCGTGTGCATAAAAGCATCATGATAGCTGTGTCTCATAGTTTCCTATTTTAGAGGAGAAGGTGAAAAGTAACAACACCACCTTTTGTCTGGTTCTCCTCATGAGCTGAGAATAGCAGGACAGTGCTTTTAATGTTGTTGCAAAGGGAATTGGAGTTCATTCTTAGTTCTGGAGGTTAAATTCTGCTTGTTAGGTCTTTAGTCAAAAGATGACTTAAGAGAAAGAGTCTGCATTTTGCTCCACTGGTGATATTTACTGAATATTTTAGTAGCTTTTTTTTGACAAATAAGTTTCCAGAGCAAGTTAATACAGCTATGATTGAACTTCTAGATCTCTGCTGGCTGTTAATCCTGTTAAATTTGTTTAGGTTTGAAGCAAAAACGTTTTTAAGCTGTTAAATTTACTACATGGCAGAAGGAGATCATTTTCTTCTGGATTTCTGTGTGGCTGCCAGCAGTTCTTATTCTCAGCTCTGCCCACAGCATGGTCTTGTGGACTTGTGCTGGCTCTGCTTTAATATCAACGTGGAAAAGAGAGAAACAGCTTCTTTTTTCAGTTGTGGCTGACCCTGGGGTCTAGAGAGATGGTTGTGGCAGGTCCATCAGAGCCAGCGGCTGCTGTAGTGGAATCAGGACTTGACATTGTGGGAAGTGGCTTTGCTCTGGGCTCAACCCTTCCATAACTCTTTAACAGGTATCAAAGAAGAATTTGATGGAGATAGTGAAGAAACTGATGATTCACGTGGATAAAGCAGAAGGGACGACGTACCGGGATGAGCTGCTGACCAAAATCATAGATATTTGCAGTCAGTCCAACTATCAATATATCACAAACTTCGAATGGTCAGTGTTTTTATCTGTCAGCTTAGAGATCCTCAGCGAGGGTGACGCTTGGTCTGCTGCTGAAATTGCCCCCTTTCCCTCTCTGTAGGTACATCAGCATCCTGGTGGAGCTGACCCGGCTGGAGGGCACGCGGCATGGGCACCTCATCGCAGCTCAGATGTTAGATGTAGCTATCAGGGTTAAAGCTATTAGGAAGT
Source organism: Dromococcyx pavoninus (assembly GCA_033558185.1). Lineage (NCBI taxonomy): Eukaryota > Metazoa > Chordata > Aves > Cuculiformes > Neomorphidae > Dromococcyx > Dromococcyx pavoninus. The sequence goes on along the minus strand of JAUMJL010002367.1, from coordinate 41,092 downwards.
TTGCAGTTTCCCAGATGGCCATGCTTCTGGACAACGCTCATCTCATAGCCAGCAACACCCAGAGAAATGGGATCTGTGAGGTGCTTTATGCTGCTGCTTGGATATGTGGGGAGTTCTCTGAGTAAGTGTAAACAGAAAGCGTGATGCGGTTTCAATGTCATCTTTCAGACGAAGATTCAGGTCACTGAAAAGTGGTATTTTGAAAGAAGGATAGTTCACAATATATACCTTAAAGCTAACAGAATAACTGGTTCTTTCCTTGTGCCTCACCCTGTCAGACTGTTTCAAAATGAAATCTCCATCTTGGCTAGAATATCTGCCCTTTTTTCTTACCTCTGCTCACTCGTGCAGGAAAGGTGTAATCGTGGATATAAGCAGTAAGGTCTGAAGACATTGAAGGAATTAAGGTCCTACTTACAGGGAAAATGTACAATTAACATGTTTAACTCTATCAGTTTTTGCTCTGCTCCCTGTTTTGCCCTTGTTGAAAGGTTTTTGCCCAACGTGATCTTGCGTGGTTTATGGAGAGAACAGTGCAGGTGGAAATAGAAGTGTCCCTCCCCTTCTGTAAAAGCAGAAAGCTGTAAATTCCTCTGTGCAATGTTCCTACTGTAATTAAGCAGGGAATAATAACCAGAGAGCAAATAATTATGTATCTGTAGGCTGTCCTGTCTTTCTACAGCACTTTGTACTGCAGCTGAAGTTTGTGAAACTTTATTCTCCACGAAGACTGATGAAATGTTGACATTCCACAATCGCTGTCTTTCATCTCCCCACTCTGTACTTACAGACACCTCGAGGAAGCAAATCAAACTCTGGAAGCAATGTTGAGGCCTAAAGTTACCACTTTACCAGGCCACATCCAGGCAGTTTATGTGCAGAACATGGTGAAGCTCTATGCATCCATCCTTCAGCAGAAAGAGCAATCTGGGGAAAAGGAAGCGGCCCAGGAAATTACCCAGCTGATGATTGACCGTTTGCCTCAGTTTGTGCAGAGTGCAGACCTGGAAGTTCAGGAGAGGGTAAGAGAACAAAATCACTTTGGAATTTATCCTAAAAGTCTAGTTTGTGTTGGGGTGTAAAATGTGACTTTCTGTGGACATGCATGGTTTATCCAAACCACTGTTATCAATGCAGCAGGGCTTTTATTCCATACTTTGTGTAACGTGATGAAAGAGAAGCTCTAGACCTGGAGTGTCAGAGCCCAGATGTTGTTCTGGTTCAATACCACCTCTGAAGTTTGCTTGCAAGCATTTAACTCAGAAATTTTAGTATTAAAATCATGCAGGCACATAAGGACACAGCTGGAAGAAAGAGTTTACAGGGATTTGGTTTACATTTGCTCTAGACCTGGAGTTTGTGCTGCTTTTCTTAACTCCCTCCAGGGAGTAGAGCAGTTGTCTTCTGCTCACTTGCATTGCAGTTGATTTCTTTTGGTTCAGTTTGTTAGCAAGAGCTCTGCAATTGTTTTTGCATTTGTTTTTAGGCTTCTTGCATCTTGCAGCTAATAAAATATATTCAGAAGCTGCAAACAAAAGAAGTACCTGTAGCTGAGGAAGTAATAGCTCTGTTTGCTGGTGAGCTGAACCCTGTGGCTCCCAAAGCACAGAAGAAAGTACCAGTTCCAGAAGGGTAAGGTTCCTTTTCTTTCCCAAAGCCTTCTTTAAACTTTTAAACTCTTACATAGTAAAGCTAGAAATATGATGAAGAACACTTCCTAGGGAAGCTGGCAGCCCGTGGCTTAGACAGGAGCACTCTGTGCTGGGTTAGGAATTGGCTGGATGGCCGAGCCCAGAGAGTGGTGGGGAATGGTGTCTCGTCCAGTTGGTCACCAGTGGTGTCCCCCAGGGATCGGTGTTGGGTCCGGTCCTGTTTAATATCTTCATTGATGATCTGGATGAGGGGATTGAGTCCATCATCAGCAAGTTTGCAGATGATACCAAGCTGGGAAGAAGGGTTGATCTGTTAGAGGGTAGGATGGCCCTACAGAGGGACCTGGACAGATTGGAGAGATGGGCCGATTCCAATGGGATGATGTTTAATAAGGCCAAACGTCGGGTACTTCATTTTGGACACAACAATCCCATGGAGAGCTACAGACTGGGGACAGAGTGGCTGGAGAGGAGTCAGGCAGAAAGGGACCTGGGAGTGCTGGTTGACAGGAAGCTCAACATGAGCCAGCAGTGTGCCCAGGTGGCCAAGAAGGCCAATGGCATTCTGGCCTGCATCAGGAATAGTGTGGCGAGCAGGACCAGAGAAGTTATCGTCCCCCTGTACTCGGCACTGGTCAGGCTTCATCTGGAGTATTGTGTACAGTTCTGGGCCCCCCAGTTTGGGAAAGATGTCAGGATACTGGAATGTGTCCAGAGGAGGGCAACGAAGATGGTGAAGGGGCTGGAGCACAAGCCCTATGAGGAGAGACTGAGGGAGTTGGGGCTGTTTAGTCTGAAGATGAGGAGGCTCAGGGGAGACCTCATTGCTCTCTACACCTACCTAAAAGGAGGTTGTAGTCGGGCAGGGGTTGGTCTCTTCTCTCAGGTGACCAGTGACAGAACTAGAGGGCATGGACTCAAGCTTTGTCAGGGAAGGTTTAGGCTTGATGTGAGGAAGAAGTTCTTGACTGAAAGGGTGATTGGCCATTGGAATGCGCTGCCCAGGGAGGGGGTGGAGTCGCCGACCCTGGAGGTGTTTAAGGGGAGACTGGATGAGGCACTGAGTGCCATGGTTTAGATGATGGTTGGTGTTAGTGTTGAGTTATAGGTTGGACTTGATGATCTCAGAGGTCCTTTCCAACCTTATGATACTGTGATACTGTGAAGTAGTTGGGGGGTGCTGAGTCAAACTCTATGTGTTTACTGCAACTCTTACCAGCTTGGACCTCGATGCCTGGATCAATGAACCTCCATCAGACAGCGAGTCTGAGGATGAAAAGCCCAAAACGATTTTTCACGAGGAGGAGCAAAGACATTCCAGGCCCAGGCAGCCAGATGAAGAGGAACTGGCCAGAGTGAGTGAAAGCTAAAATGCTTTTCTCTGCATAATTCAGCAGTAACCTAAGAGATGCTAACAAAGCTGGAGGTGTTGTGGATTCTCCATGTAGCTAGGGAACCATTCTCTCCTCAGCTCAGGAGATCTACTAATTTGATGTGAACAAAATAGATGTATTTGAATACAGGTATGTTTTTTAGGCATTGTGGAATATGTCCAATATTAAGTTCTTTTGGAAGTCTGACTTGCCTGTCTTGTCCAAATGGAAGCAGGATGCTCTAATAACCTGGCCTTTGTGAGTAACCATCTGAGCTGTAAACTGTGGTATCCAGTGCAGTTCACTCCAAAGTACAGGGTCTTGAGGATGGACACTGGTGCTGAACTCTGCAGCTGTTTGATTTCCACAGCCCTCCTCCTCTGCACTTCTGTTGTTCTGTGTGCTCTGTATCAGCAGAAAAAGAAGCAGCATCTTTGCTCACAGACCTCAGCAGCCTCTCTGAATTACTGCACCGTGACTGTTCTCAGTAGTGATCCCTCCTGGCTTCTGACCTCTTTGTTTCCATAAGGAACTTTTTATTGATAAGGTCTTCACTTTTCCTCTCTTTGCATCTGAATTGCCTTAAAAATCTGGTCTTTGGAGGTCAACCTGTCTAGAATTAAAAAACAAACAAAGAGTTCTGAGAAGCATTAGTTACTGGTACCTGTAGTTATATTCTATTACGTTTTGTAGCTCCAAACTGGTTTATCACACTTGAGCTGCTGTGCTGTAGCCTTTTGAAAGTGGTTATGTGTTGTTCCAGAAATTCAGAGATTGGGTTTTGCACTTTGATGCCTTTTACCTCTCTTTGTTTATAAACAAGCATCCTAACTACAAATACTCTTTTGCTTTCAGCGTCGAGAAGCCCGGAAGCAAGAACAGGCGAACAACCCATTTTATATTAAAAGCTCTCCTTCCCCCCAGAAGGTGAGTGAGGCTGAATGAAAAATCTCTCCCTTCTCGTGTAATTATGTGAAGGCTCTTGGAATGTCAGACCTGCAGCTTCCCTCTGCATCTTTGTTATTCCCACTGATCACTTAATAGTGTGCCCCTTGGAGTGGCTGCTTGCAACTGCTTGTGTTAAGGTAATATTCTGGTATCACAAGAACAGCCAGCTTTCTGCATGCAGTGTGTTTTATGGATCAGGAAATCGTGGTCTTTTCTTGACACTGCTTCATTCCTTGTTTGTGCCAAGGACTGCCCCATTTTCCTCAGCTCAAATCCCAAAGTTTATCTCTTAAAATGTCAAATCTTCGGCAACAAAACACAAACCAAAAGTTCTCCAGGGAGTGTCAACAAGCCTTCTTCAGAGTTAAACTGCAGCTGGAAATAGGCTCTTTTATAATAGTGATCAGCTGCCTTTAAAATACACCCTGCTACCTCAAAGGGTTTAGCACTGAGCTCTTCCATTCCTGTCCTTGAAAATCTTCACTTACAGTTTTGAACTGCTCGATGGTTTGAAATGTATCTGTTCAAATAGATGTGTCTGGCAGTGCCCAGAGTGTAACAGCTTCTCATTTTTCCAGCGATACCAAGACACTCCAGGTGTGGAGCATATACCTGTGGTCCAGATCGACCTTTCTGTCCCCTTAAAAGTTCCAGGTTAGTTGAACTGATCCCTCAAATTATTGACAGAAATCCAGTTAAGCAAAAGTAATAATTTCTTAAGAATTCCTCCTCAGGTTTTTAGGACAAGGAGCATCCTTTTGTTAGACTCTTAAATATATGTCCTTAACTTGTGTGTGTGTGTTTGAAAATAGTGCTTTGCAGGTCCTTTCAAGACAGTGTTAATCACAGAACCACTTTTAAGTGTATTGTGCAGCAAAGTCTGTAACGTGTAAACTAATGCTGTTCCAAAGCAGCCACCTTTGGAATGTCTTGTGGAGCTGATGAGGGGGATCAGGAGACAGTGAGTGGAGTCTAATGACAGAGATGCTGTTTTAATATCCTGTTTCAAATACCAAAAGGTGGTTGTGTATCTGTTGGGTGATTTGATAGCACTGAAAGCAGTACATTCATCACTTCTAGTTCAGATATTTAAGGCTCCCATAATTAATTTTCTTCCAAACATGTGCAAATTTGTCAGTTATTAGAATTGGTACCATTGCAGTAGTATTTAAAATATTGATGTTTCAGTGCTCTTTGTTATCCAGTTAATGTGGATGAGATCTGGGGAGTGGGATGGAGTTCTGGAGAGATGAAGTGCAATAGTAAAGCTGCTGCTAGAGGGGTTGTGTGTGGAGTGTGTGGAAGCACAGAGAGGTGCTGAGCCTCCTCGTTCTGAGATATTGTTTCAGCGATGAGCGTCCGTGTGGACTGTATCCTGAAAGCAGTTTGCCTTCCTCTGCAGGAATGCCCATGTCTGACCAGTATGTGAAACTGGAAGAAGAGCGAAGGCACAAACAGAAACTGGAGAAAGACAAGAAGAAGAAAAAGCAGAAAAAGGAGAAGAGAGGTAAACACCATCGCCACAACTCTCTGCACACGGAGAGCGAGGAGGATATTGCTCCAGCTCACCATGTCGATATCATAACAGAAGAGATGCCAGAGGTCAGTTGCTTTGGTTGGAGGTTGGAGTTGTGGGGTTTATCTGTGTTCCTTTGGAGAGGCTTTACCCCAGGAATTGCCAGCCAGTCTGTATTGTTGCACTTCAAGAGCTCTGATTGCTTGCAGAGCTCTTTAAGAAATGATTGAGGTGATCTTAGGCTGTTCCTTGCAGGGGGGTGAGATGACTGTATTTTTGTGCACAAAAAGACATAAATTGCTAATGAAGCTGTTAAAAAAAAAAACAGCCAACAAACAATGTGCATCTCTGCCATAAAAGTAAAGCTGTCCAAACAGTCACTTCATTTTATTATGCTCTGCTGCTTTGCTTTGATGTTAACTTGCTGTCTAGTCAGCAGGTTTGCAGCTGATTGTAATTAGTTGCACATGCTAATGATGTAATCTATATTTGCTCCTAAAATTTCCTTTATATCAAAACTGAACAGCAGCAATTCAGATCCTGCAGTTTATGAAGAATGGCTTTCTGGTCTAAATTAACCTTGTAACTAGATGCTGTATTGAAGTGCATTGTTCCTACCAGTTACTGTGCTGCAAGCTGGCCTGTTCCAGGGTTAACCTTAGAAAAATGGTGTGGGGATGTAGAGCTTTGGTTTCTAAATCACCTGTGGTTCCTGCTTCAGTGGGTGATCTCTTTCTCTCCTGCAGAATGCTTTGCCCAGTGATGAAGATGACAAAGATCCCAATGATCCTTATAAGGCACTTGATATTGATCTGGATAAGTAAGTGACAGTTTTGTTCATGGATTTACTTCATTCCCAGCCAGAATGCATGAGGGCAAGTCAGGGGCTGAACGGGCAAAGGTTCTGTCCACAGTCCACCAGGTGAAAAGACAAAGTCTCTCACCATGTCGTGGATGTGACCTCAGATCATCATCCAGGCTTGGGTTCCCTCTGCAGTGCAGATGATAAAAGCAAAGCTACTGAAGTGGTGGGGGATTGGGAAGGGCAGGGGAACCTTTTGTGTGACTGAATGGAGTCTGAGAGCACAGGCAGCGTGGCTGGGGTCAGGTGTGAGTTAGTCTGAGCTCTTGGCTGTACCAGGATCTCTGATCTAACCTGCATTGACACAGTGTGTGACCTACGTTATCTCTGTTCATCTCAGAACCCGTGTGCATGGCAAGCCTGGTGCTCTGTGTTGTGATAATTTGACCAGTAACAGCCAATTTGTGGCACCCCCATTGCCCTGTGGATGATCAGAGTGGGGCAACTGTTGAAAAAAGTTGTTCTGATGTGGTCGAGTGACCTGCATGTCATGATTTTGGCCAGAGCCTGGTCCCCATCCAGCAGATCCCAGATCCCTGCGTGGCACCCAGCTCTGCAGCACAGCAGAGCCTGAATCCCTGCATGCCAGCTGAGAATGAGCAGTGGCCTGCTAAACACTGCACGTGGGGATCTTTTTGATTTGCTGGTTTAAAAATCACCATGCTAAAAATAACTGTCAATTTATGATCCATAGATGCCTCCTGTAGAGTTGTGAAGACACTGGGGATGTGTAGTATCTCTCTTTCTCTCTCTGATACTTTAAATTTTGTGCCAGTTCTCAAATCTACAGGGATTTGGCCCCTTGGTACCTTGCAAAAAGAAGTGATACAGCATTTGTAAGAAGTGAAGGGACAGTTTCTGCAAAACTTCCTCTCTTGTTCAAGCTGGTCCCATTCCGAGTGTATAAAAGGAAGTTAATTTCTGCCTTTAGACCTCATATTTGCATGACAAATCTTAGCAGCATAGAAAACACTGAGCAGAGTCATTTCCACACGCTGTGCTGCAGGAGGCATCTTTGGGCTTTTGTATTGTTTCCATCTATTCTCTTTCCACTTCATATGAGTCAGTGTGTGCTCTCCTGTCACGTTTTCTCATGTCTCTGTCCCTCTCTCTCTTCCTGTGCTTGCACTGCTATGTCTGTGTCACGCTCACACGCAGTCTGGTTTCAGGGAAGCCTTCCAGGTAAGAATGTGTTTTGAAGTGGCTGACCTGCTTTGTCAGGTTGGTGGATCTCGGTGGGCAGCATAAATACTCGAAGGGTGGCAAAACTATTGAGATAATTGACTTCCAAATTACTCTTAAGTCTCTTTCATTGCTGACTTTCAGCGCTGATCCCTGTTCCTGTCTATGTGAAATAGCTTAAAGATGAGTTATGGTTACTGTTCAAAGAGATGAAAGTGAAAAATGAATGAAGTCTGGTTCTTCGTGCAATATATGCAAAAAACTTAAGGCAGAAATCTTCCTGAGTGCATGTTTGCTGCTCAAACATGGAAATTAATGTTAAGTAAAAACTGTAGAAATAGAACAAGAGGCTGTTGATGGATTTCCCACCAATTTCTGGGCAGTGTTTTGACAAGAATGGAGAAATTTCTCTGGTGTTTTTTTTTCCCCCAAGTAATGGATTTAGGATACAGTGTAAATCTTAACTACAACTGATGCTTTTTGGAAAATTAACTAGAAATTAAACACAACTCTTTAAATGTAATGGAAGAGTAGAAATTCATGGCATAAACTTCCAAATTAATCATAGAATCATCTGGTTGGAAAAGACCTCTGAGATTGAGTGCAGCCATACCTGTCCCCTTACTAAACCATGTCCCTAAAAAACTCATCTACCTGTCTTTTAAACACCTCCAGGGATGGGGACTCAACCATGTCCCTTGGCAGCTGTTCCAATGCCTTCCAATTTATTCCTTAAGATAACTTCCAAATGGAGTCATCTCTTAATCAGTAATAGCCAAACCCACCCCCCTCAGGCAGTTTGAGCCAGGCTGTCATTCCAATGCCAGAGTTTCCATGCTGTTGCACATCTTTGCTCCCCTTTGAGAGTGGTTTCACAGAAATGGAGCACAGTGCTGTGTGTATTTGTTCTTCTGTAGGTGTTATTCAGTCTGCAGTTATCACTTTTAGAGTGATCAGGTGTCAGCAAGAGCTTGGCTCTCTGTCCTCTTCTAAATATTTCTATTAACTTCTAATCCACAGGAGTGGAGTTTGCAATCACATAAGTAACCTTCAGGCACAAGAGTATGTGTTGATTTAAGATTTTTGGGGCCCAGCTCTTTAAAAACAACCCATACTTTGTCTTGGACATCCAGCAGATCATCTGAGCTCAGGGAGGCTCTTTGCAGAAGGGTGATGCTCTCTTTGCTTTTAAGACCCTTAGCAGACAGCGAGAAGCTGCCAGTGCAGAGACACAGAAACGTTGAGACCCTGAAGTCACCAGACTCAGAAGCTCCCCTGGTAGAGAAGAAGAGCAAGAAACCCAAAAAGAAGGAGAAGAAACACAAAGAAAAAGAGAGAGACAAAGGAAAGAAGAAGGAGAAGGAGAAAAAGGTAGTAGAGGAAGAAGGAAAGAAGGTAATTCCCCAAGATTTTCATTAGTTTCTAAACTGCTGTCCCAGGCAGTATTTATTGCTGTGTTTTGTTGCTTAGGAACAGTCACATTTGACAATTCAAACAGCTGAAAGTTCTCAGCCCTTAATTCCTTAAATTTTTACAGCCATAATAGCTGATATTTGAAGATTTTTATTAATAGAAATAACATTAATTTAGTCTTGTAAGTTTGCAGAGTTCAGCTTCCTGCAGCCTGCACAGCACATCTCCCAGATCTAATCTGAAAGCTGATTTCACTGATATTTTGTCTGTTCTTAAAATGGGGAGTTCTTTAGTAAAATATCTGGAGCTCACTTCTGAACTCCATCCTGTTCCCTGTACACTTAAGAATCCTTTGGTTATAGAACCTGACATTTGTTGTCAGTTGCTCTGAAGACATGAAATACCCTTGGTAGATGGCACTTCTGAGATGCCTCCAGTGTGCTTTGAACACGTGTGCAGGGGAACCTGCAGTTACTGCCAGCAAGTCCAGCTTTGGAAGTGTGCTTGAAGGCTGAAGTTAAGCCTCTTGTTGTATTTGTTCTTAAATGTATTGCAGCATCTGTGTCTGAGCATTCTGGAGTGATGAGTTTCCATGAAAATTAAGGTTTAAATTGATTATTAAGAATAATATCGAAACAACCATAATTCTTTTGTTTTCTCTTGAAATTCAGGAGGAAGACTTGGATTTCTGGCTCTCCACTGCTCCACCTCCTGCTTCCACTACCCAGCCACAGGTAGATACCTTACCACATCACAAGAATCCTTTTCACACGATGGCATCTTAGCTGTGACACCAGTGCTTTGTTGTGCTGGGGAGAGAAGGGAAAGACAGGCTTTGTCTCCTCAACTTATTGCTGCAAAGCCATGGTGTTTTGTCTCCCCAGTTTACAAAGGGAGGTTTCAAGCTCATTCTGCAGTGCAGATCAATGGATGAAAATGCAGATGCAGCTGCAGGCTTGGTGGATCTTAATACTCTTGGTGGCTTTTAATATTATATTATGGTATGGGTTTATTTCCTGGTTCTAGCTAGATACTAGCAATGTTAATAGACATGAGAGATAAAAGTCTGAAAGAAAGTCTCATGAATTTTAATGGGAGATTTTTGAGAAAGAGACAGGGAATATAAGGGTCTGGATTCCTTGGAGGAAACCTCTTGTGTCTTGTCCTTGGGTGATCATATTTGCTGGGTTTCAGAGGTGTGATGTGAAGGGCTTGATGCTGTGTTAGTGTGATGTGATTTTTTTGAAATAACACTTGTTGTGGGAGAGCTTCACTGTTAAGGTTTCTTTTGGTGTGGGATTCAGTTGTTTCAGCTGCATTTTGTTAGTGCCATAATCCTTCTGCTCCTCTGCTCAGAGTGAGCCTGAAGCGAGTGCTGCTGTTGTGGCTGAACCTCAAGAGGTGAAAAAGGAAGAAAGGGAAGAGCAAGATGAGGAGGAGGAGGAGGAAGGAAAGGTAAGTGGTCTAAATTGCTGTTGTCCTTAGCAACACTGTTCTCCAAGTGTCTTGTATTCCTTCAGAAGCAGCACACAGGAGGTACCAGCAGCATCCTAGTCAGTGTGGTGACTGCCTGCAGACAGGCAGCAGTAGGATGTTAATGCCCTTGAGGAGCTCGAAACACTTCATAGTTAGAGGTTGGGTTATTCCTTGAGCTTTGGTTGGGTAGTTTTAAAGCTGAGCTTCCAAACAGCTGAAGAGATTTGACCTTCTGCTGGTCCCAGGCTGCCTTGGGTTAAGATATCTTTGTGAGTGGGGAGCAGGGGTTTATGAGGGCTCAAGACAGAATTGCTGTTGGGGTTTAGGGACTGGGGACTCTGTTTCAGGCTTCTGTAGTAGGAAACTGTGTTCAGTCACCCAAAAGGCTGCACATGTGGGACTCTGTAGTTGGTAGAGGGGTCATGATGTAATGGCCAGAAGTGTAGGGTTGCTTTAAAGGTTTGCTGTAGTTTCTTGTTCTTCTTGGTAGAAATCCTCCAAGCATAAGAAGAAAAAGCACAAGAAAGAGAAGGAAGAGAAATCAAAAGATAAAAAGAAATCCAAAAAGAAGAGTCATCACAGCGAGGAGGAGGCAGCAGAGTCGGTGCAGAACGGAACACTAGAGGATGAACCACTACCAGTGAGTAGCTTGCCCTGGGGAAAGGCAGGAGCTCAACTGCTTTGGGAGGAAGGAGAAGGACAGCTCTTTTCAGAGAAAATAGTTACATCACTGTGATTTCTTCCTTGTTTTTCAGCCTATGTCCAGTTACCGCCTTCTGGCTGAAAACCCATACATTAAAATGGTGAGTTGTTGGGCATTCACATCCAGATATCTGTTCTTTGTGTTCCCTGAGAAAAGAGGGGTACCCTGGGGATAGCATAGCGACTTCATGTGGGCAGCATTTAAGAGAAGAGCTGTTTAAATCCCAGGAGGTAGAAACATAACAAAGCTCCACTTCCATTCCTTCGGATGTCGCACCTAACGAGATTTTGAGTTGATACTTTCCCTGTATGTAGCTGGCAAAACTGGAGCCAATCACCAGTGTGCTTTTCATTATTCTATAGCTCTGAAATCACCTTAGTTTTGAAGCTTGCTTTGTGCTAATGTTCTGCTCTTTGAAATCTCTCAGTCTTTGCTGTGTGTTTTGTCCTTTCATTTGCAGACGTATGATATTCAAGGCAACCTCCAGAACGATAGCCAAGTTACTGTCTCTGTTATCTTTGAGAACAAAAGCACTAGCTTCCTTAAGAGCATGGAACTAAACGTCCTGGACTCTCTCAACACTAAAATGCTCCGACCAGAAGGATCATCAGTACACGATGGGATACCCGTGCCCTTCCAGCTCCCCCCTGGTACGTGCAGCTTTGCACAGGGTTCTTGGAGTGTGGCTGATCCTGCACTGCCCTCCCGTGGAAAGAATTGTTTGAACTTCTTGCTGTTCTCCAGGAAGACCTGTCCCTCTGCCTGGTGTTCACTGGGCTTTCACACAATTCACTGGAGAGGATAAGCATGCTTGCAGTGTGCCTATAAACACAGGTGGTTCTGTAGCCTATAACACCAGGCTGGGAGTCTGAAAGTCCAAATTCCTTTTCCAGGTGACTGCAGGCTGGCACAGCTTTGAGTGTGCCAGCATTGCCAACTACAGGAATCCCAAATTCATGAGGAGTTTGCTGTGAGCTTTAAAATAAAAACAAAGCTATAGGTTCTTGAACCATTAGAATCCTCTCTGGATTTATTCTGGAGCTGTCCCACAGTTTTAATGACAGAGGGCACATGCAGTGAAAGTTTGATATCTGTGCTTATTCAATGGAGAGCTGACCCCTTAGAAATAATAGGCATGAAGAATAATGGCTTCATACCTAGTACAGTAGCACAGGTGAATCATTGAGCTTCTTCCAATTTCACTTCTTTTGCCAAAGAGTTAATTTGAATACTGAACAGCTCACATAAGTCTTCTGGGGTTTAGTGACTTCAGGTGCATTGTTGATTCTGCTATGAAAAGTAGTGGGATACTTTGTTCTATAAAAGGCAGTTCTTGACAGACTGGTGTATTGAAAATAAATATAGAAACATTAGAACATGAATTAATTGTGAAGACTCCTTTGAAAGGTGTTTGTTTTCCACTTTTTAAATACCTTGGCACTGTGATGTACTGTGCCCAGGCACTCGCTCTGTAACCTCTGCCAGGTGCTGGCTGTCACTGCTGCTCAGAGCCCCAAGTGCTCACTAACAGGAATTGTGCATCTTCTAACTCCGTGGAGAACTTAAAACTTTGATCAGAAATAGTCAGTACCTGAGCCTGAGCTGCTACTGATCAGTTTATTCTGTTACTTAGATGTGGAAACCGTTGTCTGACCTGACCTCTCCCTCTCCTTTCTCCACGCTAGGAATCTCTAATGAAGCCCAGTTTGTGTTTACACTTCAGAGTATTGTTATGGCTCAGAAGTTAAAAGGAACGCTGTCCTTTATAGTCAAAGTAAGTGCAGCTTTCAACTCTGTGCTTCTGCTTCCTTTGGAACTGCATAAGGGAGCTTGACTTGGGTGGAAAGCGCTGCTTTCAAGCTTATTTTATAGTCATCATTTCATCTCTGCTGCACCAACCCATTCTGTGATGTGAGAAGTACTTTTACATGACATCTTGTGCAAAGACTGTCCCAAACACTGCGTAAGCATGTCCTAAATTGTCATTCTGGGCAGTGTGTGAGCAATGCAGCCTGAAACATGTGCCACATTGTCAGCTGGAAAATCACTGCAGTGGTGCATCTGCAGGGGAGAGGAGATCAACCAGCAAGTGAGAGGTGACCCAGAGTCTGTTCTGTCTGATCTCAGTTACCCAGAGATCACTCAGACACTGCTACCCAGTACAAGACTGGAAAACAGTCAGAGGAATTACATACAGTTAATCAGGGTGGAAGGCCAGAACAAGAGTGAGGTCAGCTGAAGACATTGTTTAATAAGTTTTGACCTCTATAAGATTATGTGGGTTTCTATTTCAATTATTTCTATTTCTATTATTTCAGTTAAATTTTTAATGAAGGAACTGTGTGAACATCTTGAAGGAAGTGAATGGAGACAACTGTGGCTGCTTCTGAGTCAGCCATTACCTCTATTTTAAGGGTTTCTTAAAAATCATGAACCAGTCCTATTTTCACTACCTAAGAATCTGGGAGATACTAAATTATTATATTTTGATTGAGAAATAGTCAACTCTAAAACCACATCTCCAGGTGTTTGAGTTCAGGCTGCTCGATGTATTTCAGCAGAGGGTGATCACAGCTGCAGCCACACCCTCCAGTTGTGTCCCTCACCTGCTCTGTGTGTCAGCCCAGCTGCCCACACCTTGCCTCAAACTGGCCTGATGGAGTAGTGTGATGGTCATTCTCAGAGTGATCCTCTGGGCCCAGTCAGGGGTTATCAAAGGGAATGTGTTGATCAGTGTTGATCTGCTTGAAGGGAGGCTCTGCAGAGGGATCTGGACAGGCTGGATCCCTGGGCCAAGGCTCTGCAGGGGGATCTGGACAGGCTGGATCCCTGGGCCAAGGCTCTGCAGGGGGATCTGGACAGGCTGGATCCCTGGGCCAAGGCTCTGCAGGGGGATCTGGACAGGCTGGATCCCTGGGCCAAGGCTCTGCAGGGGGATCTGGACAGGCTGGATCCATGGGCTGAGATCAACAGGATGAGGATCAACCAGACCAAGTGCCAAATCCTGCACCTGGGGCACAACAACCCCCACAGCGTTCCAGGCTTGGGGAAGAGTGTCTGGAGAGCTGTCTGGAGGAGAAGGACCTGGGGGTGTTGGCTGACAGTGGCTGAACATGAGGCAGCAGTGGCCCAGGTGGCCAAGAGGGCCAATGGCATCTTGGGCTGTGTCAGACACAGCGTGGGCAGCAGGAGCAGGGCAGGGATTGTGCCCCTGGGCTGGGCACTGGGGAGGCCACACCTCGAGCACTGGGGTCAGTTCTGGGCCCCTCAGTACAGGAAGGACACTGAGGGGCTGGAGAGCATCCAGAGAAGGGAAGGGAGTGGGGAAGGGGCTGGAGAACAAGTGCTGTGAGGAACAGCTGAGGGACCTGGGGTTGTTCAGCCTGGAGAAGAGGAGGCTGAGGAGAGACCTCATCACTGTCTGCAACTGCCTGAGAGGAGGCTGTGGCAGAGCAAGTGTTGATCTCTTCTCCCAAGGGAGAGGTGATGGGACAAGAGGAAATGGCCATAAGTTGCACCAGGGGAGGTTCAGACTGGATATTGGGAAGAATTTCTTCACTGAAAGGGTTCTCAGGCCCTGACAGAGGCTGCCCAGGGAGGGGTTGAGTCACCATTCCTGGAGGGGTTTAAAAACAGGGAGATGAGTTTTTGAAGGACCTGGTTTAGGGGATGATGGGTGTGGTTGGACTCTGATCTCCAAGGTCTTTTCCAACCGGAAGGTTCTCTGATTCTATGAATCAAGCCCTAAAGTCTTCCTCAGTGCCTGCTGGTAGGTGGGGGTGGTGCTGCCTTTGGTGCCTCGGGGCTCGCATTCATCTCCTTTCCTTTGACCTGTTGCAGAATGATGAAGGTTCAACCCATGAAAAACTAGATTTCAAATTGCACTTCAGTTGCGCTTCCTACTTGATCACGACGCCTTGCTATAGGTAAGTGCCACGTAGGGAGCACAGCACCGGTGCTTCTGCTGCCCCTGTGGAGCTGTGCTTTGGCTGCAGGCCATCTCTGCAAGATATGCACTGTGCTTTTGGCTTTGGCTGCTTCTGATTGCTTTGGTTACAGTCCAGTTATCTTGTGTAATGTTCCACTGTTAAAATATACCCAGCACGTTATTTGGAGGGATTCTGAAGAAGGAGCTCTGTGCACTGTAGGCTGGCAGAGGTCGTGTGGAAGTGGCTCTGGTTGAGGTTGCAGGGAATTGGGAATGTAGTTCCCATATTTGCTCTAAACCCATTTTCCTAAAGCTTGGTTGTACTTAGAGTTCTGCATCCTGTGATATCTCAAGGTCTGCATGGGGCTAACGTGGCAGATTACACTTGTACCAGAAATCCAAGTGGATATTTTCCTTCCTGTTTTGCAGTGATGCTTTTGCCAAGCTCCTAGAGTCTGGAGACCTGCACATGAGTTCTATTAAAGTAGATGGAATTAGCATTTCTTTCCAACATCTACTGGCAAAGATCTGTTTTCATCATCATTTTTCAGGTGAGTCTTCCTTCCTTGATGCAGAACCTTCTGCAAAATTCCCTGCACTCAGTTTTCTGCTGTGCTTGGCAAGTACTGATGCTCCATGGCCTCAACAGTGATGGAAGCGGGGGATGCCCAGACTAAATAAATTGGGAAAGGAGTTTTTTTCCAGTTTGGGAATATGTTGGTATCCTCAAAGCATGCAAAAGGAGCTCTCCTCTGTCCTTGTGGCTTTCCTCCAGCCCAGCAAGGCACGTGGATGTTATCATGGGAGCAGCTTGCTTATAGCTGGGGCTGTAGCTGTTCTCTGGAGGCTGTGTTTGATCTTCAGTGCTTCAGCCTCTCTCCCCAGTGTTTGGTTTCAGAAAGGCAGAGCGTGACCTCTTCAGGTTAGAACTTAACACAAGTACTGGATGAAGCAAAACCAGTGGCTGTTTCATCATGCTCTGCTGTATACATTAGGTGTTGCCTCACTCAAAGTGCTTCTGGGGGAGAGATCTACGTTCTGGTCAGTGTTTTTTTTGCCACAAAACATTTGCTGCTTACTTAAAAGAGCAGTGAGTAACTCCTGATTGTGAAACATCCAGATAGGACAGGAGGAGCCAGGCACGTACATCAGCTCAGCCCTTCTGAACCTTCTGTTTCTTGAGGCCAGACGAAGCAGTGATTCCTCTTAGAGGAAGCAAACCTTGTGTTAAAAGTTGTCCCACTGAATGAAAACTCCTGCTTTCTCTGCAGTTGTGGAACGCGTTGATTCGTGTGCATCCATGTACAGTCGTTCTATCCAAGGCCATCACGTCTGCCTACTGGTAAAAAAGGTGAGAGCACTGGAATGCTCCAAAACAACCCAAGAGAAGCTAAATCTGCTGTTTCCTATCTGGACAAAGAGAGGGAAATGTCCCAGTCTAAATCAACAAGGGACACCACGGGCAATGTAAACTTCACAATGAGGGTGGGGAGGCCCTGGCCCAGGTTGCCCAGAGCAGTGGTGGCTGCCCCATCCCTGGAGGTGTTCAAGGCCAGGTTGGATGGAGCTTTGAGCCCCCTGATCCAGGGTTGGAAATGGATGGGCTTTGTGGTACCTTCTGACCCAAACCTCTTCCATGGTTCTGTGAATTCATCTGGCCCCTCCAGTGGTTTTTGCTGTGCTCCTGCCAGGCTTGTGCCTCCTACTGGTTTTCTGTTGTCCAGCACTGACAGCTTCCCTAAACTGACCTCTCAGCTGAGCCTGCTTTGATCCCAGGCAGGAAAACAGCTGTTTCCAGTCCCTAAGCTTGCCTGGGAATAAAATTATCTTTGCTTAGAAGAGGAGCTAATGAATTCCTTTCTTTTTCTTTTCAAGGGAGAGAACTCTGTGTCCGTAGATGGGAAATGTAGTGATTCCACCCTGCTTAGCAACTTGTTGGATGAGATGAAAGAGACATTGTCCAAGTGCTGAATATTCCTTATCAAATACTCCATCTACAAGAAACACAACGTGTAAAGACGAGCAGACCCAAGTGTTAAGTTTCTCCCTCGTACGCATGTACTATCCTGGGGCACGTGCTTTTCAGTTAACTCCACCATTGTTTGCAGTTTAGACATTTTAAGGCTGTATGTTACCTTTTTATTTCCAAACTTTTTACAAACTGTGGTGTTAACCCTTTCTAGCCCAAAGAGATCCTGGTGACGTGACTGGAGGATGGAGGGAGGGGCAGGCTACAGCAGCTCATGGTGATCCCGTGATCCTTGCCATCTGCGTGGGATGGTGGACTGAGCAGAATTCTACCAACAGTAGCACAGTCTGTTGCTTCTGCTTATTACCAGGGAAGGTTAACCTGATCTTTAGCCAGGGGATACGTCTTCAGGGCTGCTGTAGTTGATGTATATTTCTAGCAGAGGCTGGTGCTGGACCTGAAGGCCTCTTTTTTTTTTAAATACAATTTATTATTATTATTATTATTGTTATTATCTCAAGATCTATTGTGATCAGCAAATAAACATCCTCCATCTCCTTGAGCTAATCCATATGAGCCCTGTGAGAATCAGGATGTCTGAGTTTCTGTTTATAGTAGTTGCCTTGAGCCTTAACCTTCTTTTAGTGACAGCTGAGAGTCGAGAGTGAATGCATGGAACAGCCTGGAAGTGTTACTGCTCGGTTCTCTGCTCCTGCTGACCACCCCACAAATGGAGTCTGTTACGCCTCTCCCCTTTGAGCAGTCTCTGCTGATGTGTTTTATGAGTCCACTTCAATTTCACATTCCTGAAAAGCTAAGGTGTAGCAAGAAACTGGAAATCCAAAGGGGGGTCTGTTCCTGCTCTTTTATCACTTGCTCACCAGCTGAGGTTGACCACTACCAGCTCAGAGAACACCTGCACGTGTGGTCCCCTGTACTCTGACCAGTTTGCAGCTCCATCCCTGTTCCTTCCCTCTGGGTGGTGGAATCAGATGTCTCAGTGGTCCCAGGTTGTCCCTGCAGCAGAACCCCTGCCCATCGTGGTGAGGGGCTGCACAGTGCAGCCCATCCTGCTCTACTGGTACCTTGTGGAACCCCTGACCAGAAAGGGATGTCACTGTGTCCCTTAGAGATGTTTAATTGATGTTCTTCTCCAAAATCTCTTGCTTTTGATCTCCACTCCCAGTTCTTTTCCTTGATGTTCCGCACCCAGCAAACTGGGAACAGACTGGGTTGGTTTGGCTCTGAGGTGCAAGTCTAGAGGTGTTGGGTGCTGCTACCAGAAGGGTCCTCAGGGAGGAGCTGGCTTCTGTGCTCCTGCACTGCTGCTGCTCCGGCAACTGTCGGCAATGCCCAGGAGAGCGGAACCGCAGCCCTGCACGGGGAACGGGATCAGGTGGATGCTGTGTACTTCAGACAGGTCTCATGTTTGTTATGCTCTTCCCACGTTAGGGTGGGAATTGCAGAGGCTCTGCTGTGGTCAATGGTGGGACCAGCTCCACGTTCTGACTGTGCTCATTGGGGATGCATCAGCAGGTGGGCTTCACGTGCTGGGGTTTGGTATTGGTCAACCTCCCTTGGTTCGCCAGTTTTGTGGTAGAAACTGAACATATTACAATTGTCTTAAAGGATAATGTTCCTCAATTAGTGTTTTGGTTTGTTTTTTTTTTAATTCATGGATGAGAACTGTCACTCTAGCATGTAGAGTCTTCTCTTAAGGAATCCTGTGCAGTGATTCTAGAGTTTTGAATCTGTATGATGTGTTACATTCACAAATTTATTTGCTATCAACATTCCCTGGAGAAAATAAAAACAAACAAGACGACGAGAACACCGTTCCACAGCTGCTGTAATGATTTTGTGTCGAGATGATCCAATAAACTTTCAAAACAAAGTTACATTTTGACTTTGTCACTGGTCCTTTCTCCAAGACCTTTCCAGTTTGTGTGGACCCAGGTCTGGATGCTCTTTGGTGGAGGCAACAGCATCTCCTTCCAAAGGCTGGGGAGGAGGCAAAACACCATCACCAATCCCACGGCGTGGGGTGGATATTCACTGGCCTGGATCAGTGAGGGAGCGCTGCCAGGCCTGTATCCCGAGGGGCCTCCCATCAGAGTGCAAAAGGTGGGAATGGTGCTCGTGTTTTTACCTGCTGGATCTCCATCGCTCTTGTTTTACGCTGACCCCATCCCTCCAGGCTTTGAGTACCCAGCTGGGTCGCCCAGGGAGCTGCTGCTTCCTTGGCCACGGGGTGGGACTGCTGGAATCCCAGGGAATGGGATGAAAAGTGGGAGACCTCACAGCCTCAGGATACTGGGATAAAAGGGGAGGGACGGGGAGGAAGAGGAGCAAGGGAAGGAAGGGGAGGGAAAGGAAAAGAAAGGGAAGGAAGCACAAAACAGAATAAAGTAAAATAATGTAGACTAAAGGACTATAAAAGGGTAACAAGAATAATAAAACAACCCAGGAGGGAGCACCCATCGCGGCCCCTCCTCCTGCTGCACCCCCGCCCCTCCCACGCTCTCGGGAGGAGCCGCGGGCGCGCGGCCCCTTTAAGAAGAAATAGTGCCGGCGGCGCGCGCCGAGAGGGGCCGCGTGGGGAGCGCCGGGTGCTGCGGCCCGGGCGGGGGGGGAAGGGGGGGGGGGCGGAGTGCTGCGGCCGCACGAGGGGAGCCGCGTCCGCGCTGCCGCCGGGGAGCTGCGAGCGGGCAAGTGTGGGGAGGGGCGGCGGGTGAGGGGAGAGCGCGGGGCCGGGGGTCCCAGCGCAGGGAGCCGGCTGCGGGGAGGCTCTCCGGTTGGGGGATGGGGTGGGGGTGCTCCTGGGGCAGAAACTGGGCCAAGGGACTCGTCTGGGAGGAGAACGGACCCCTCCCAGGGCAAGGGCTCGGCTCGAGGGGAGGAGGACGAGCTCCTGGCTTAAATACTGGGGAAGAAGAGGGTCGTTCTAGGACAAATGACCTGTTGGGGGGAGAAGGGACCCCTGCCAGGGCAGAGACTGGGCTGGTTTGGGGAGGGGGAGGTCTTCCTGCGGCAAGGACCTGTTGGGGGGGGGGGCAATGGATCCCTCCCAGGGCAGAAACTGGGCTGGAGGTGGGGAGGGGGCTCTCCCAGGGCAGGGAACTCGGGGGGTGTGTACGGGGTGTCCTTCTGGAACAAGAACATGTTTGGAAGGGAATGGACCCCTTCCAGGGCGGGGACCTGGCTGGAGTTGGGGAGGGGGAGGTCTTCCTGGGGCAAGGACCTGTTTGGGAGGACGCAGGAGCCTTCCCAAGGATCCCAGCTCGGTGCCTGCTGCAGCCCTCAGGAGGGAGCTAAAAATCCCGAATTTAGAGAAAACAGCACGGAGAAGGGGGCTCTGCTGGCGTTTCGATGTGCTGTGGTCTACAACTCCCCGTGTTTCACTCCCCTCTCTCCCCATCCTCCCCCAGCTGTGCTGACAGATGTTTGTATCAGGTAAGGGCGCAGTCCCGAGGCTCAGATCCCTCCATATCCTCGGTGCCGGGACAAGAAGACTCCCACTTCCCCCAGTCGGTGTAGGGAGGGAGAAGTGTGGGAGCCAGCTCCTGCTCTGCCTGTCGGGAGTCCCAGAATGCTGATCCCTCAGCAGCTGCCCCCGCAGAAATCCCACCGCCTCCGAGAAACCATTCCTGAGTTCGAGGACAGGCAGAAAGGGGAGAGCAGGAATTCCTCAGGAGGGAGGCGAGAGAGGGGTTTAAGTTGTCCAGCATGCGGCACAGATGTTTGGATGAAGCATCTCTGTTGGGCTTTGAGGTGAAAAAGGAGAGATTGAGATGAAATCTTAGGAAGAAATGTTTTTCTGTCAGGATGGGGAGGCCCTGGCCCAGGTTTCCCAGAGCAGTGGTGGCTGCCCCATCCCTGGAGGTGTTCAAGGCCAGGCTGGATGGGGCTTTGAGCCCCCTGATCCAGTGGGAGGTGTCCCTGCCCATGGCAGGGGGTTGGAACTGGATGGGCTTTGAGGTCTTTTCCAGCCCAACCCATTCTCTGATTCTATGGTCTCTGGTGCTGGTGAAAAGCACTTTCTCCATTTCCATTCCTTCTCTGTTTAAAACCCCTTTCCAGACTGGAAGGCTTTTGCCAACCTCGTGGTAGGGGGGAATTTTGCTGGGTTATAGGAGTTTCCCCAGCCACCTGCTTATCGTGGTCCCTGGGCCTGCATCCTTGCGCTCCACTTCCTTTCCAAGCCTTAGGCTCCCATCCAGCTCTCTGTTTATCATTTGCTGTTTCTTGGACTCTGTATTCCACATCTTAAATTCACTTTCTGTCTGAGTCACGTACTTGTGGAGTTAACTCAGGCCTGAGTGCAAGCTTGTGACCTTCTGAAATCCCCAGAGAGGGAGGAGGGGAGTGTTGGGAGTTGGTGCCAGCTTGAAGGTGTGGGAGGAAAAGCCTAATCTTTGGGTTTAGGCTGAGGAGCTGAGTCCTGATGCTGAGCAGGGAGCTGGTTCCCCTTGTGGAATCAGGGATGCTCCTTTGGATGTGTTACTTGTGGTTGCCAAATGAAAATGGAAGTGTGTGCTCCTGTCTGCTCAACTGAGTCTTGGGGAGCTCGAAGTGTCCTCAGCACCCTGAGGAATGTCCTTCCTCGTGACTTCAGTTCTCCTCCGATGCCGGAGTGGTTTGCCAGTTGCTTCCTTCCCTGTGTTTGGCTCTTTGGTGGGATGTGAAGGATCCCTTGACGCTGCAGTCTGGTCTCATTTATGGAGATTGGGCTGCACTGACGTGTACCAGGTTTTGTAACTTCTGCTTCTCTGTGGCCACAGGATGCAAAGGAAAAATGTTTCCCTTGTCAACTGTGAAAGCCTGTGGTGTCGGAGCAGGGAGAGTGCAAACCCTGACCCATCCTGCAAAAACACCATTCAGATCTGGGAAAGGAATTGCCCTCAACTTCTGATATTTAATTTCTTATAAGACAGGAAAGTATTTTGTGATGCTTGAGCCATAAATGCTGCTGTAAGTGGATCCATAACCAGCTTTGCTGGAGGTTTAGGAGCTTATCTTTAGGGATACTTAATATCCAGCTAATGCTGTCGATGAAGAGTGCACCTTGGGCTGCATCTTTATCCTCCTGTTCCCAGATGCTCCTGGGAGGCAGAGTTCCCCATGACTCCTGTTTCAGCCTGCTGCTGGCTTCCTGATGGAGCTGCTTTTGTGACAAGAGCGCTGTTCTGCTCCTGATGAAATGGGTGAGTTCTTGCTCTGAATACCTGAAGCAGGCGGAGAGCAGAGGGGAGGAATGGAGGCTGGGATAAAAACTCACTTCTGCAAGTGTGGAATGTGAGCACAAAAGAATCTGTCACATTGCAGCATCTTTGATTTCCTCCAGAAGAGTCTGGATGGAGTCCCTGGGTGCTTTACTTTGGTGTTGTTGAGTTGATTGGAGAAGAGGCAGAAGTGGTGACACTGCTGGATGCTCCCGTGTGGTGCTGGGCAGGGCTGTGCTGAGGGGAAGTGTCCTGCTGCTCTGGGCCCATGGTGCCGTGGTTCCCAGGTGTCAGGTGGGTTCAGTGAATCGTGGTTCTGGCTCCTGGGGAGCCTGTGGAAGAGAACATCTTGGGACAGGCTGAGAGAGTTGGGGTTGTTCAGCCTGGGGATGAGAAGGCTCTGGGGAGACCTTAGAGCAGCCTCCCAGGACTGAAAGGGGCTCCAGGAAAGCTGGGGAGGGACTCCTGGTCAGGGAGTGCAGGGAGAGGATGAGGGGGAAGGGTTTTAGGCTGAAAGAGGGGAGATTGAGATGAGATCTTAGGGAGAAATGTTTTGGTGTGAGATTGGGGAGGCCCTGGCCCAGGTTTCCCAGAGAAGTGGTGGCTGCCCCCTCCCTGGAGGTGTTGAAGGCCAGGTTGGATATGACTTTGAGCCCCCTGATCCCGAGGGAAGTGTCCCTGCCTATGGCAGAGGGTTGGAACAGATGGGCTTTAAGGTCCCTTCCAACCCTAAGAATTCTGTGATGCTACAGCCATCTAAACCCTGTCCCAGTTTGAAGCAGGAGCTCAGTAAGGCCCATGGTTCTATTGAAAGCCATTGGGTTTTTCTTTTTCTTCATCCTGACTGCAGCCTTCTCCTGGGGCTGCTCAATCGGCCTTTATTTTTTCCTCCTTTCTCTTTCTCCTCTCACTCTGTGGCAGCAGGTCCTGTGATTTGGTCAGTCTTGAGGTGGTCTCCAGCTCCACACCAGTGGGCTTGTTCCTTGCCTGGAGATGTTCTAGCCTGTTGTGCTTATCTCCTCGTGGAGGGAAGTGCGAGCCCCGTGGGCGTCTGCTTTCAATGCTGCTTTTCTTCTGGAAGCATAATGTTAACGTGGGGAGAAGAGGAATTTGCTGGTGGGATAAGCCCTGCTGTGGGAAGGGATGGCCTTGTGGCCAGCTCGTGCTCCGACTCAGTCCCTGGGCGCTTGTAGCTGTGGCTTCTCCCGTGATTCAAACCCACAGCCACCCTGTGCCTCTTGCTGTAGTCATTTTGTCAGCCTAAGGCAAAATTCCTGCTCCAAACCGGTGTTACCTTCTCCTTGGGTGGGAGCAGATCCCAATGGAGCTGCTGTTGGCTCAGAAATATCCCTGCCCAGCAAGGATGAGCATGTGGAGCCTGGAAAAGCAGTAAGAAAGGTGTAGCTGGCAGCTTGAAGACAGCGCCGCTCTTAGCGTGCTGCCAGCCGCCCACTGCCTGTGCTTCATCCCAGGAATATTTGTCTGTGCACTTAACCTGTCCCCTGGAGTCGTGACCCAGCTTGTCGGCTTAACTGGGTGCCTGCGGGGGATTAGCTCCGCCTCCACACGCAGCCGGTCTGGAAGTGCGAGCGGGATCCGTGGAACCCTTCCAGCGTGGCTGCGGCTCTGGCACCGCAGCGGATGCAGATGTCGCGTAAGAGGCAGGAAAATGGGCCCTACCTCATAACACTTCAGGTCTCATAGCAATTCCTGCGGCGCTGCAGCCGCTTCTGGGCTTGCAAAGGAAGATTTTTGAAGTGCAGCATCTGCTGCCTGACCTTCCTCATTTGGGAAGGGAAAGTCGGAGAAGTGACCTTTTACAGAAGTTGCTTTCTCACGTGGCTTTTCCACCTGGTGCGAGGAGGATGCCTGGGGGCCAAGGGGGGCAGCCCACTCTGGAAATCAAGCCTTGTGTGCAGAGGTCGGAGGCGGTTTGCCATTCCCTCTCTCCTGCCAGAAAGGGTTCTCCAGCCCCATCCTTACCTGCTTCCCATGAGGATCTGCTTGTGGTGGGAGCTCCGTTGCACAAACCCCTGTAGCATCCCTCCTGCCATCACAGGTCTGGACCCTGCGCTCTGAGGTGAGCAATAACCCACCTGCACCTCTGTCCTCATGGCAGTGGACAAATGGCTCTCGCTGCTCAGTGAGAGAGCGATGGGGAAGGGTTTCAGCTCAAAGAGGGGAGATTGAGATGAGATCTTAGGAAGAAATGTTTTCCTGTCAGGGTTGAGAGGCCCTGTCCCAGATTGCCCAGAGAAGTGGTGGCTGCCCCATCCCTGGAGGTGACCTGGGCTTTCTGCTCCGTGCAGCAGCGTTCCCATCTGCTGCCCTATGGGCTCTGCTAGAGCAGCTGCGCTCGCCTTGGTCTCCTCCTAATGTGGCTGTGGCTTAATTTAACAGAGCTTTTCCCTTTATTGTATAAACTAACTTGACTTTAAAGTTGGTCTGAACACAGGGGAAAAGAAGACACCGATTAAAGCCAAGTATGACTATTTGGGGAGTTTTATTATGTTATTATTTGGTCTTTTATTATGTTATTATCTGTTTCCTTTTCTTATGCGTATGGCAATGCAATAGGCTCTGTGTTTGCATGGCTTAGAGGTGTGTAAAGAGACTGCCCTGCTCCTCTTTCCGGGAAATGCTGGGAGCTGGGCTGTCCCTATGGTTCTTACTTGGGAATTTCCAAATTGTGCAGCAGATCTGTATCACGGGGCTGGTGACCAGCGAGGCTTTCTTAGGACTGACTTCGTAGTGGGATATAAAGGGCTCTTTGTTTGCCTAAACCCTGGGAATTCAGCATTTCAAATGTGCATTTCCTTTTAAGCTTGTTGCAAAGACTGCAACTAAAACAGTTTTCCAAGAGAAAAATGTGGATGTTGTCCCACGGAGCAGCAGAACAAACGCGCTGCTCGTGTCTCGCCCAGCCTGCGCCTGTGGGTGCAGCTGGGCTGGATCTGCTCCTGGCTCCCTTTTCTTTAACTTCAGAGCAGCTTCTGCTGCCAAGAA
This sequence comes from Dromococcyx pavoninus, assembly GCA_033558185.1. Classification (NCBI taxonomy): domain Eukaryota; kingdom Metazoa; phylum Chordata; class Aves; order Cuculiformes; family Neomorphidae; genus Dromococcyx; species Dromococcyx pavoninus. The sequence goes on along the minus strand of JAUMJL010002367.1, from coordinate 15,842 downwards.
CCTGCATGGAGGAAAACCAAGGGAAGGTGATGCCAAGGGTGCCACAGGGTGGCTGCTGGGATCTGCTCACGGAGCAACCTTGCAGCAGAAAGGAGAGAAACACGACCGAGCTTGCAGAGGGGAAGGATGAGCCTTTGGGAAAACGCTGGCAGCTCCCTGGGCCGCGAGGCCGGAGTCGGTGCCAGACAGGAAGCTGGCTGACGTGGAAGCGCCGTCTCGCCGGGATTGCGGATGGCCAGGAGTGCCTGCTGTGGCTGTGCTCGGCTCTCCGCCTGCCCCGCACGCTCCTCACCCTGCCCTGCCCCAGCCCAGGTAAGCGTGGGGATGGAGCTTCACATCTTGTAGCGTAGAACGGTCTGGAAGAGCAGCTCAAGCTTCATCCCATGAGGGTGAGCCGTTGCCAGAGCGGCTCTGGAGGCAGAGGAACTGGCTGCTGCGAGTGGCAGTCCGGCCCTGCTTGCCCTAACTGGTCTGATCCTCTCTCTTCATATTAAAATCTCTGCTTTGATCATAGAAAATCACGATCCCAAGAATCCAAGCTAGTGGAGAATGTGACGGTGTTTGTGAAAGGAGGAGGGCAGTTCTGGAAAAAATGTGCCTGTGCATCCGTCTTTGCATTTTTGTTTAAGTTCTTTATTTTGAAGCCTCTTCTAGTCTTTGTTTTGAAGCCACTTTGCTCCTTGAATGTGCTCTGTAAGTTTGGTTTTGACGTGAAGCTCTGGATGCATCCTGGGGAGCCGAGGGGATGGGGTGACCACAGGGCTGCGATTATGGGAGCTTTCGACTGGACTCGGTGCGGATGCTGAGCATGTTGGTGTCACCTCGTGTGGCAGCCCTAAAAGACAACGAGAGATGGATTATTTTGAGCAATGCCCTGCCCTCAGAGGTTTTCTGAGCTGCGAGGCAGCAGGATGTGAGCCACCCCGGCGCTGGGGTGGAAGTGGCCACGGGTCTGACGCCTCCCCAGCCTGCGGATTGCAGCCGCGCATCAAACGGGACTTTCCCCCTGCCCCCCCCCCCGCGCTTCCCTTTTGAAGAAGGAAGCTCTGCCTGCAAGTGCTCAGGGAGGCTGCAGAGAGGGCTGAGCCCTTTCAGGGCCATCAGCCGGCGCAGGACATGCAGGTAGGGGCTTGCTGGAGGGCTGGCTCATGTTGAGTTTGTTTCCGAGCTGCTTTAAACCCCTGCACGGAGTCAGCAGCGGAGGAGGCGCTGGGTGTTGCTCGAGCAGGCACTGACAGAGCAGCCGTCGGGCTCCTGGAAAAGGGCTTCAGCCCATTTGGCCTCTGCGGGAGGGCAGGATCCAGCAGGAATGCTGCTCGTGCCTGGAAAGCCTCCGGATGGCTGCAGTGGGTTTGTGAGGGGAGATGATGTTTTGGAGGAGGTGACTCTTGGCTTTTTTTCATACATCTGAGCTGCATAAAAGCAGCCAAGAGCTGGGGAGTGACTGCCTGGGTGTCCTCTGCCTGGAGCTCAGTATAAAGTCAGACAGCACTGCATGTTCTGCTGCTCCCAGCGAGGGAAGAGGAACAGAGCCCTGCCTGGATTGCCATCAGCATCAGGACTGCGAGAGCAGGGAGTGAGGGGAGAAATTAATCTTTTGGGAAGGGAAGGGAGGGCCAGGCTTGGACACCCCTCACTGGGAGGCAGGTCGCCTCCTGCACCATCATAACACGGAGCTGCTCCTCCTCTGTGTCCTTGGGAAGGAGCCGGGGTTTGTTTGTGCTCCAGACAGCCTCCACGGCACGGGGCTCTGCGACGGCCGTGTGATCTCGGAGGGGTGGCCAAGGTCCTCTCGGAGCACTGCTGACGTGGGCTGTAATCTTGGCCTGCTGCAAAGCAGGCGTGAACACAACGTACTGCAGGTTTGTTTGGGGGCATTTATTTTTTTTTTCCTTATCTTTGACGCTTGCAAATCCCATCCAGGTGCTTTGTGTGTCCCATATCCTGATCGTTCCCAACCTTTCCTTTCTCTTCTGTGCGGAGGCAGTGCCTGGGCTGTGACTCCTACCTGTGGAAGCAGGTGTTGTACGTGTGATATCATCTCCAAGCAATGTCTGGGATGCTTTTGGTCTCTCTGCCTGTTTTTTTTTCCTAGAGCTAAATGTTTCTATAGCTCAGCTGCAGCCCAAGACTTGTAATTAAACAGGCTGCATTTGCTTGAATTCCCAGCTACTCATTTTGCTCATGCCTTCAGATGGAGCTGGATCAGCTGAGAGATGGCTGCTGCTGTGTCAAGCTCCCCAGTTCTCATGAACAATCTTTCTGTAAGAAGAGGAAGTTGTTTGTAGGACAGATGCTGCCTCAATAACAAATAAGCCATGTTCAAAGCCTCTTCACCCTGCTCAGATGACAGTTTCTTCTGGAAAGTGGTCAGTGTTTGCTTCTTGATGTGCGTGGCCAGCCCAGGGGATGTCTGGGTGCTTCCCCTGCGGTTGTGGTGTTGTTGGGTTATAGAATCAAGGAATGGTTTGGGCTGGAAGGGACCTCAAAGCCCATCCAGTTCCACCCCCCTGCCATGGGCAGGGACACCTCCCACTGGATCAGGGGGCTCAAAGCCCCATCCAGCCTGGCCTTCAACACCTCCAGGGATGGGGCAGCCACCACTTTTCTGGGCAACCTGTGCCAGGGCTAAGGGTCAGATCCTGCAGCTGCACCTCAAGCCCTGCTCGAGGAGCAAGTCCTTGTCCAGCTAAAGGATGCAGACTTGGGCCAGCACGGATGTACTTGGAGTCACTGGAATTGGACAAATCATTGGGAACAGCATTGGGCTGTGCTGAGGATGCTGCCAGCCCTCCAGGGAGCTGTATGGAGGGATATGCTCCTGCTTCTCCATGGCTTGTTTGGTTTAAAGGTTTCTTTCTCTGTCTCCAGTGTAAGGAAATCATTGCGTGCAAGTACTTCTGGGACTGATTTCCTGCTGGGAAGAGCTGCAAACTCAGCACCTGCTCTCCACATTGTTGGTTATGCAGACGCCAGTCCTGCTTTTCCCTGGATGTGGCACCGTGGCGGGGTGGGTGCAGTCCTTTGGTGCCTCTGCCCGCCTGGGCGCTGCGCCGCAGGATGTGGCCGGGCTCTGACACAGCACTGGTAACCAAAGCTGCCACCTCATGCTCCACTGTCCCTCCACACCCACACCGCTTCCTCTAACAGTGTCTGTGGTGATCAAACATCTCGTCAGGATGTGTTTGCTGGGAGTGAGGAGTGGCTGAGGGACCAGGGATTGTTTAGTCTGGAGGTTGAGGGGAGGCCTCATCGCGCTCTGCAGCTCCTGAAAGGACGTTGTGGCAAGGTGGGTGTTGGTCTTTTCGCCCAAGAGAAGTGACCCAGTGGTAGGAAGAGCTCCCAAGGGGTAGGATGAGAGGAAACGGCCTCAAGTTGCACCAGGGGAGGATTAGATTGGATAAGAGGAAAAATTTCTTTACTGAAAGAGTGTTGAAGAGGCTGCCCAGGGCAGTGGTGGAGTCTCCATCCCTGAAGGGATTCAAAAATCATGTAGAGGTGGCACTTTGGGCCGTGGTTTAGTAGGGATGGTGGTGTTAGGCTGATGGTTGGGCTGGATGATGCTCTTAGAGGTCTTTTCCAACCATGGAATCCATGGTTCTGTGATTCTCTGCTCTGGCACAGAAGAGGTTCCTGAGTCCGTTCCCGCAGGAAAAACAGCACTAGGAAATGTTGAGCCTGTTCTTAGTGGGACAAACAGCAGTGGTTTGGGTTTTCTTCCTTGCTGTAATTAAATAAGAAAACAAGAGGCCTTGGTTTAAATCTTTTTAATCTTTCTCCAGGGAAGAAACACTGATTAGCACTGTGCAGCATCTGTTAGAGACGAGCTGAGTTGTGGCAAAGGTAGTTTTGACCTTGAATTTGGGATTTTCTTGCCAACATGTGAGGATATTATTTACTTACTTGAACAACACTTTGTATAAGTCCAAGTAGATTTCTGGTTGGTGAAAGGGGTTTGTTTGCTTGCTTTCTCATAAAAGTATGGAAACTCTTATTTGCCATTTTCTGGAAGGCATCAGCTTTAGTTCATTTCTGTTACTTCTTTATTTCTCTGTAAAATAATATTTTTAGTACACACAGCTTTCTGCCCCGAGCTTCCATCAAAGAGCAGCCTAACAGAAATTATCCAAGGGGATGGATGTGGGAACAAAGGAGGTATAATTAGCTGCAGATAAACAGCCTCCTTTCAGATCTTGATGTCTGTCTCACCCTCTCTGAGTTAATTCTTTTCCACAGACTGGAAGAGGAAGGTGAGCGTTCCCTGGTCTTCCAGCTTTCAGCCAGCCTTCAACTTGAAGTGAGCTAAACTGAAGTGAAAAACATGTTTGTGGTCTGTTTGCACCTGCAGAAGTGGCTTCTCTTAAGGATGGTTTTATTTCAGGACGTTCTCTTTCCGGGTGACTGAGCTGCAACTTCTTCTTCTTCTTCTTCTTCTTGTTCCTCTCCACCCTTCCGTGTCCTGTCCTCGGCGCTGCGGCTGCGCATGCAGCTCCTGCTCAGGTGGTTGGAGAGCCCCTGGCAGGAGAGAGGAACTTTATTGTGGGTTGTTGTAACCTCACCTTTGAGATGGGCTTGAGGGGGAGAAGTGTAGTTGAAAAACCTGATCCAGGTGAAAAACTGGTCCAGGTAAAACCCATCTTAAAGTTTTACCCCTCTGAAGTCTGTGGTGTGTTGGAGCTGCGTGGGTGGTGGAGTTTCTCTTGTGTTTCTGCAGAGTTTGGGTCTCGGAGCGGTGATGTGGGGGTGAACGGCGGCCGTTTCCTGCAGAGCTGTGTGGTGGAACCACCTCTCAGTGTCTTGTTTTGCCCCATCCCATCTCTTCCCTGTGGAGCTGGATCCCTCATCCCTGTGTCACCAAGGGAGACCGTGCAGGGCTGACTCTTCCTTCAGCCCAGATCACGCCTGAGAGCCGAGCTGTAAAGGGAAGGGGGAGGAAGGAAAGCTGGCGTTGGCTTCCACCCCCTTTTCAGATCTGGGGCAAGAGCCCAGATGGCATCCCAGATCTCTTCCTATGGGATTTAGGCAAGGTTTCCTGTGGAGAGAGCTGCTCCTAATCGCTGCCCTTCTGTGCTGCCTTGCAGATCAGGACCAGATGAGCAGCAGGAGGTTGCTGTGAAGATCAGAGTCGCCTCAGCCCTGCCCCGGGAAGTGGCCCGGCAGCGCCGCGTCTCCGGCTGTCGTCGCTACGGACCTGGAAAAGAAGGAAGAGAAGAAAAATGTCCCATGCTTTAAAGCAAGTGTTCAATAAAGACAAAACCTTCCGGCCCAAGCGCAAGTTTGAGCCAGGGACTCAGCGGTTTGAGCTGCACAAGAAGGCTCAGGCCTCGCTCAACGCTGGCCTGGACTTGAAAGTTGCCGTCCAGCTGCCGCCGGGCGAGGAGCAGAACGACTGGGTGGCCGTGCACGTGGTGGACTTCTTCAACCGCATCAACCTCATCTACGGCACCATCAGTGACTATTGCACGGAGCAGTCCTGCCCCGTCATGTCAGGGGGCCCCAAGTACGAGTATCGATGGCAGGACGAGCACAAGTACCGCAAACCCACGGCCCTCTCTGCTCCCCAGTACATGAACCTCCTGATGGACTGGATTGAGGTACAGATCAACAACGAGGACATCTTCCCCACGAATGTCGGTGAGTTCGGTTCCGTTCCTGACTGGGAGGCTGGTGCAGAGCCTTCTTGGAACCCTTGGGTCCTGTTTTTGTTCCGGGTGATGCTATTGCACAGGTCACCCGTGCAGCAGGGCTGTTTCCTTTTGTGCTGCTCGGTGTAGTAACCTTGTCTGAGCACCTGGGGAACTTCATAGCTCTGTGGGAGTGCTAAAATACACAGAGCTGTACCAGATCCCATCGGGAGTCACGGATACCTCGTGGAAAGCCAAGCTGAGCCTAGGCAGCAAAAATAAGAGGCTGCTTTTAGAAAAGTCAGTCTCTGGCAGAGCGAGTCCGGAGGAGGTCAGGAAGATGACCCAAGGGCTGGAGCACCTCCCATTTGAGGACAGGCTGAGAGAGTTGGGATTGTTCACCCTGGAGAAGAGAAGGCTCTGGGGAGACCTTAGAGCAGCCTCCCAGTACTGAAAGGGGCTCCAGGAAAGCTGGGGAGGGGCTCTTGATCAGGGAGTGCAGGGACAGGACAAGGGGGGACAGTTTTGAGCTGAAAGAGGGGAGATCTTCGGATGAAATGTTTTGCTGTGAGGGTGGGGAGGCCCTGGCTCAGGTTGCCCAGAGCAGTGGTGGCTGCCCCATCCCTGGAGGTGTTCAAGGCCAGGTTGGATGGGGCTTTGAGCCCCCTGATCCAGTGGGAGGTGTCCCTGCCCATGGCAGGGTGAGTGGAACTGCATGGGCTTTGAGGTCCATTCCACCCAAACCATTCCATAATTCCATGATTCCTGCTGGACCCGGGCTCCTGACAGGCAGCTCTCAGAGCTGATTGTTAGCTTGGGTTCAACGCGTGTGCTCTCTGTCTGGTGGCCACATTTCCATAATTGCCCTCTTTATTATTACAGGCTGGCGTTAGATGACTCTGCCCTTTGTAGCTCGGTGCTTCCTGGCGTGTCCCCAGCTGTTTTTGCAGCTGGGTGGGATGTTGACACGTGCGTGGAGGGAGGGGCAGCGTTTTATCTATTGCCAGGGTGATGGAGACCAGGATTCGGCTTAAGACACCTAAATCTGCTTATCCAAACACAGCTTTGTGTACTGGCTTTGGGACAAAGATTGTTGGGGGGGTTGTTTATTTTGTGTTGACTAATGTGACAATTCAGTATCTGAAGCATTAGGTAAATGTGATTGGTCCCAATCTTATCTTCTGAGATGCAAAAACCAAGATGCAGCTGAATTCCTTCCCTCCTGCCCTGGCATTTGTCATAGAATCATGGAATGGTTTGGTTTGGAAGGGACATTAAGCCCATCCAGTCCCAACCCCTGCCACAGGCAGGGATACCTCCCACTGGATCAGGTTGCTCAAATCCTTATCCAACCTGGTCTTGAAAGACTCTGCCCTAACCTGGTCTTTCTCCCGTTGAAGCCCTGCTGGCACACAGTTGGCCCCTGTTTGGGATATCTGCCACACAAACATCCACAGGGCTCTTCTGTTGGTACCAAAATGCTGCTTAAACCTGGCATTGAGCGGGCAGAGGGGAGCAGGGCTGAAACAGGCAGTCCTTCCAAGAGCTGGAGCACTGGATCCTCCCCACGTGTTCCTCCTGTCGCGCAGGTTCCTGCTGCACCGCCTGTAGTTGGGACTCCTCTGCCAGACTCGGGGGACCGTGAGCAGAGTGTTTGTTCCCACAAGTTTCTGACAGCAGGAGGGCTGTGGTTTGGGTTTTTTAATTGTTATTGTTGTTTTCAGCTCAGTTTTTCCCACATTCCTCACCCTGAAGTGCTTGCAGTTCTTGCAGGGCACTGAAAGGGTTTAACTGATCCTTGCTCCTCCAGAAACCACCCAGATGAACTTTAAACCCTGATATTCTCCTGGGATGGCTGGTTGACCAAGCTGCACTGCAGGGCCCAAGCTAAACAACTCCCAAAGAATCCATGGCTTTAAAGAGGACTTTAAGGTCTTTAATTTTTGACCAAAGAACTAAAGGCATATCAAAATAAGAGATATCTATGGTGAGTTAACAGCACCAGCTCTTTCTTTTGGGAAGTTGCTTGGTCGCAACTAATATCTTGCAGTGTTTATATAAACATGCAAATAGAAGAAGAAGAAAATTCTGTTGGACTGAAACAGCTGCTGGGAACCTCCAAGGATGGGCTCTTGCTTTCAGTCACTGGCAGCAATCAATGGCAGTGCTCTGTCAGTTAAGAAATCTGGGCTTTGAAATTTCTGATCCATACAGAATGGAAAAAGGAGAAGGGAACTGAAAATTTCCAGGGACAGAAGCTCTTCTGTCTCAGTCTGTCCATTTTATCAATTTATTTTAGCCCCAAGGAACCAGTTTTAACTTTGCTGAACATTTGTCTTGGTCCTGTCTTTCCTCCCAGGTACTCCCTTCCCCAAGAACTTCCTCCCAGTGGTGAAGAAGATTCTCTCCAGGCTCTTCCGGGTCTTTGTCCACGTCTACATCCACCACTTCGACAGGATCACCCAGATGGGGTCGGAAGCCCACGTGAACACTTGCTACAAGCACTTTTACTACTTTGTGAAAGAGTTCAATCTCATAGACACCAAGGAGCTGGAACCACTGGTGAGTGGGGCACACGTTGGTCCATCAAGGGCTGCAGGAGGGGTGGGGGAGTCACAGAGGGCTCTGGTACCTTCTCAAAACTTCCCAAATTCAGGACAACAACCTCGTAGTTTGACTGACAGGAAACTGGAGGCTGGGATATGCAGGCACAGCTGAGCAGGGTCAGTTGGGCATCAGATGGGGGAAGCTGATGTTCTCCAGCAATGTCCTTGCATTTCTAGCAGCTGCCTGGCCTTGTTTGCACTGCATCCTCCAGGACGTGGATGGCTAAATCCCCCCTCCCTGCACGCACTTCTCGTGCTGAAAAGCAAGGGCAGCACCACCACCTTCACCAGGAGCCTGGAGGGTGGGGAATGTGACCTGTCAGACCCAGAAGGTGGTGGTGGTGTTTCTAAAGCTGTGAGCAGCAGAGCAGAGCTGCAGAGCCACTGGGCAACACAAGGGTGTCCTGGGAATGGGAGAGGTGGTGGCAAGACAGCCCTGCCCAGTCTGGAGCTCTTAGTAACAGCTTCACCGCGTGCCTGAGAAGGGTATTTACCTCTCAACAAAGGTGAGGGTTTTTCATCCACACCCTCACCTGGCAATTGTAGAATCATGGAATGGTTTGGGTTGGAAGAGATCTCAAAGCCCATCCAGTTCCACTCCCCCTGCCATGGACAGGGACACCTCCCACTGGATCAGGGGGCTCAAAGCCCCATCCAACCTGGCCTTGAACACCTCCAGGGATGGGGCAGCCACAGCTTCTCTGGGCAACCTGGGCCAGGGCCTCCCCACTCTCACACCAAAACATTTCTCCCTAAGATCTCATCTCAATCTCCCCTCTTTCAGCTCAAAATCGTTCCCTCTCATCCTATCCCTGCACTCCCTGATTAAGAGCCCCTCCCCTGGAGCCCCTTTCAGTCCTGGGAGGCTGCTCCAAGGTCTCCCTGGTGCCTTCTCTTCTCCAGGCTGAACAAGCCCAATCTAGATCTTCATTCCTGATCCCTTGCTTTTCTGTTCCTTTGACAGAAGGAAATGACCTCCCGGATGTGCCACTGAGATCAAACCCTCCTGCTCCCACCTCAGCATCTCTTCTGAGGACCGCGAGTCCCGCTCCTGGATTGGAGACGTGATTCAAGGGGGGAATAGAGACGTTTTGTTAAAGAAATCTCTATATTTTTAACGAGTTTCAATGTAAAACTGTGATATTGCAGGAATATTTTTTTAAAGATGCTCTAGATTAACTAGTTTTTTATAGTAATTTCTATTAAAAAAAAATAGAAAGTATTTTGGGCTGCTTGGAGGAACTGCTCGCTCTTTGAGGAGGGAGGAGCCTCTTCCCTGTCCCCTCACTGCAGCGGCACCGAGCGAGCCGAGCCAGATGCTCCTGACAGAGCTGTGTTGTGTAGCTGATGCTGCCCTGGAAGCGGTACTTCCCTCCGGACACCAATTCCCACCCGTGAAGGGAGGTTATGTGGAGATTCTGGTGTAGGTGGATTCCCTGGGGTGCTGTTGGGTTGCAGCACCTCTTCCATTGGCTGTGAATCCAGTTTTTGGACACAGCCTCTTTTGTGCTCGCCCTCCACTTGGCACCCTCTCCCCAAGGCTTGGCCCACCTTGCTTTCCCTCTGAAAAGACGTTGGACTTGGATTTCTTCCATGGCTGGACCAGTGCTGTCGATGGAGGCTGTGCTGGAGCTCTGCTGTTGTGAATCTCCTCTTGCATCTGGAGGAGAGCTTTGCCCCGCGCACAGCAGAATCCATGCCGGCAGCATCAGGCCATCCAGAGCTGTGCCTTGTGGTCCTGAGCAGAGGGAAGGCGCTGGGGCAGGTGTGGGGAAGCCTTCTTCTCAACCACCTACACTTCCCCACCTCCTCGTGGTACGCTGACCCTGACGAGAAGGGACTGGGCTGCTTCCTTTCTGCCTGTGGACCATTTTCTGCTTCCCGTTAGGGTCCGGAGCCTTCTGTGTCTTCCCGAGCAGCACATCCCCGCTCAGCCACACACGTAACCAAAGTCTCTGGTCTGCAAGCAGAGACCAAAACCCTTGCCTGCTGCTTCCACAAGTGACTCTGCTGCCCTGCCAAGAGCTTCACAGCACCCCCAGGTAGGTAGGTGACTCTACCTAAGGTCTGGGGCGTGGGGACCGGGGGTTAATGGTGAGAGCAGAGGTTTCTATGAACAGGGACCAAACTACCACTAACCGGTTCTTCCTTACAAACTTTTCCTGTGTCCTGGAATCTCTGTACATACGTGACTCTCCTTTCTTGTACTGTCGTTAGGACACTCATACAAATACCACTAGAGTTCTGGAATGGATCCAATAAATTATGTTGTATTTACATAGCGCACTCCGATTGCCGAATGTCTCGTGGTTACACGTTCGTCAGAGGCTTTTTTATCAGCAAAACAAACACGATGTGCTCGGCCTCCTCGGGAAACGCGCTGGAGAGGCCTTTCCTGCAGCTGCTGGAGCTCTGGGCTGTGTGGTAGCTCTGAGGTTTGATTCCTCCTGCTCCCCAGGGGCTGGCTCCGAGCCCCACGCGTGTTCCCAGGGCTGCGGGGCTGGAGCTTGTCCTCTGCAATGTCCCTGTACCCAAGAGCTGATTCTCCCAGCTCCAAAACTGGGGTGGATGTGGACAGGAGGGGTGGATTCAAGCTTAGCATCTTGCTGGTGGGCTCTTTGCTGCCACAGAAAGGAGCTGTGGGCACAGACATTGAGGGTGATGGATGACATCAGCCAAGGTGCTGCATTCAGGATCCACAGGTTATTTTCCTGGCCAGGAATGGGCTCCACAGCTCCTGACTGGTCCAGACCTGGCCTGGAACCTGCCTGCAGCACTGTGCATGGTGGAGGTGCTGGGCCCTCCCAAACCCCCTGCAGCTCCTCTCCCAGGTGTTCTATGGGCACAGCTCAGCTGGAGCCACATCCTTCCCTCCCCAGCCAAGTGCTGTGGGCAGAGCCCCCCGTGGAGCTGAGTCCTGCTGCTGTCTGGGAGAAGGTGCAGCACCCCCCAGCCCTGCTGTATCCCGAGAGTGAGGCCACATCCTGTGCACAACCAGGGAACGGCACAAACCCTGCAGGGAAGGGCCCCAGGTGCTGGGTTATGGGGGGCTGTGAGCAGGCACTGAGTGGTGCTGGGTCAGACCATATTGCTTCTCAACTGCTTTCCCTTCCACACCAGCCTCAGATGCCATGAGCACCGTGTCCAGGGGTGCACAGCACCCATCCGGCTGTCACCCAGCGGGCAGCAGGGCCTTGCCTTGGAATCATGGAATGGTTTGGGTTGGAAGGGACCTTAAAGCCCATGCGGTTCCAACCCCCTGCCCTGAGGGGCGTTGCTTTCCTCTGCCCCCCCCCGCCGGCTGTTTCCATGCGACACCAGCTCAGCCAAGGGAGAAGGAGGAAAAAACTGTTAGGGGAGAAGAGGTGCTGGTGCTGAGCCTATCCTGCGCACCGTGTGGCAGTGCAGGATGTTGCCCAGACAGGTTTGCAGAGCCAGCGCTCGGCCTCGCTCCACTCCTGCCTCCGCCTTTTCCCCTCGGCCGCCCGGAGCTTTCATCTCCCCGTGCGGGGCCTCCTCTTTACTCCCCGTGAGCCTCCGCTGCCGCCAGCGAGCCCGAGTCTGCCGGTGCCTGGGCTGCAGCACCCAGGAAATTCCATTGCTTGTCTCCCCAGGGAGAGAGGTGTCACAGAGATGCTGCTGAGAGCCCAAAGGAGCAAATCTCAAGCACAAATCCAGACTGGGCCGAGAATGGATTAGGAGCAGCCCCAAAGAGAAGGACTTGGAATGCTGGGGGATGAGAAGCTGAACAAAAACCGTGTCCAACCAACCGTGTCCTGGGCTGCATCAATGAGTCGTATTCCCCATTCCCAGGAAGTGCTGACTGAAGTGCTGCCTCATCCCTGGCTCATCCCCATCTTCCCAACTCCAGGAGGTTCTGCCTCATCCCTAGCTCTTCCCCATCTTCCCAACTCCAGGAAGTTCTGCCTCATCCCTAGCTCATCCCCCTTTGCAGCTTTGGGGTTGGGGAAGAAGGGACACGGGGTGGCACAGCAGGTGTCCCCGAGCAGCTCTGCCATCACGCTCCGCTCTCAACAGGCCCATGGCCACCTGCTCCTCCATCCTTCATCCCAAACTGGCAGCTTTCCAAGCACTTCCAAATATCCTTTCTCTATTTTTCCCCAGGAATGCCGATGCTCCTGGGGCTGGATCCCCCCCCCCCCCCCCCCAAAGCTCTGCAGAGCCCTGGCAGCCCCCAGCCCTGACCGGCCACCTGGGCAGGGGCAGCTGGGCAGTGGGTTTGTTCCCCTCTGGATGTGGGCTCTGGGGCTCTGCAGAGGAGGTGACAGCTGCTCCTGGGACAAGGGGACAGCCACCAGGGCTGGCAGCCAGCAGCTCCCTGGCCCCGAGCCGGGAACACAGGCAGGACACAGTGGCCCTTCTGGGAAAGCACTGGAGCAGGGAGCGTGTCCCCTTCCCTGGGGCTCACAGGTGATACCAGGGGGCATCTGCTGCTCTGTGCCCTTTCTGTCCCCAAGGAGGGGACATTCCCCGCCTGCCATGGCTTACCCAGCAGCAACCTAAAAAAAAAAAGGCATCTCAGTTTCATTTCTGCTGCTGGTGAACAACATCCCCTGCAAACCCAAGGATGCAGCCACCAGCACCCAACGTTTTCCAGCACGGGGATGCGCAGCCCTTGCTGCCCTTTTCAAACAGTAAAGGAAAAGGGTAAATTTTTTGGTGGTTTGGGACTTTTTCTGCTCTTTCTAGGAAATGCTACATTGTGCCATCCTGTACCTCCCCTCCCACCACACCCTCCGCGGCCCACGGCTGCTCCTGCAGGTTTCCCCCCCTTCCTGGGGAATCTGGAGGATGGCGAGGGGTGAAAAGAGCCCCGGGGTATTTAAAAGCCGTCTGGAAATGCTTCTCCCATCACCACCAGACATCGAGGTGCGGCTCCCACTGCAGCGTGGGCTGAGCCCCCTCCCTGCCCTTCTCTCCAAACACCCCGAAACCACAGCTCCTGCCCCTGGTTCTGGGCAGTCAGGGATTTCCCTACCCGAGGTGACTCAATCCAACTTCCCTGCAGATGCTTCTGCTCAGGCCTGGCCCAGCCTCACCATCTCCATCTCACAGAATGGTTTGGGTTGGAAGGGACCTCAAAGCCCATCCAGTTCCAGCCCCTGCCATCAGGGGATCCCACTGGATCAGGAGGCTCAAAGCCACATCCAACCTGGCCTTGAACACCTTCAGGGATGGGGCAGCCACCACTGCTCTGGGCAACCTGGGCCAGGGCCTCCCCACTCAAGATCTCATCTCAATCTCCCCTCTTTCAGCTGAAAACTGTTCCTATCCTGGAATCCTTGACAAAGAGCTCTTTCCCAGCTTTTCTGCAAGTGTAGAATCATAGAATGGGTTGGGTTGGAATGGACCTTAACCATTATCCAGTCCCTCCAGTCCTCCCAGTCCCTCCCATCCCGCTCCGACAGCAGAACCAACTCCGGGAGAGTCAAACCTCTGGGTTTCTGCCTGGCAGGAAATTCCAAGTTTTTTTGCAAGATTTTTCATTTGAAAGGGAGCCAAGGGCTCCAAACCCTCCCACTTCCAGGGCAGCCAAGCCGAGCCCTCCTTGTGCCGGGGAAATAACACAAGGAAAAAGGATTGGTTTTATTTTTTCCTTTCCAAACGGGAGCAGTGGGGCAGGGGAGGAGGAAGCCCTGCACACCCGGGAGCGGCCGCCCTCCCGCTGCTCCTGCCCATGTGGGGCTGACCCACATCCCACGGGAATGGGGCAGCGATGCTCTCCATGTCAACAACTGCCCCCTTCCAGGACAGCCCTGCTCACTTTCCTGTTTTCCCTCATCCAGCCTTGGCACGTGAGGCTCCACCAACCTGTGAGGGTGCTGGCACCAAGGGGTGTGGGGACAGATGATGCCATGGGGACACGGCCACCCTGGGGGTGTTTCACCACTTCCATATGCCAGCAAAACCCAGGACATGGTGGCTTTGCTGCCACTGGTTCCAGCTTTGTAGTCCCTGGAATGCTGATGTGAGCAACAGGAGGAGTGAGGAGGGCAGGGGGTGCTCAGTGCCCACTGAGTGGGGGTGAAGCTCCAGGGGGGATTTCGGCTGGACCCTGCGCCCACCGAGCTGCGCGGGAGATAGGGAGTGTCCTCAGCCTCGGGAAACACGGGCGATGCACCAGGATAAACACCTGTGCAGGCCAAAAACCAACACATGAGCGCTGGCATGTGTGTGAGAGTGCACGTTTGTACATGTGTGTGCACGTTTGTACATGTGTGTGCATGTGTGTGTGAATGAACTCCCACCAGGGCCACACGGCGAGCCCGCAGCGGGCAGCGAGCACACACCAGGCGTGCAGAGAGGGCGCAGAACACGCAGCCAGCACGCAGAGCAGGCCTTGCACACGCAGCTCCCGACTAGCCCTGGGAGTCCCCGCCATACCAGGCACCCCTGGGTGCTCCCCCGGGGCTGTGGGTGCTGGCACTGTCACCCTGTCATTACTGGCTCGGTGACCCACGTGGCAGCGAGCGCAATTCTGGAGGCGTGTGGAGCCGCCCAAGGGGGGCAGCGGCACTGGCCCCAACCCTGTCCCTTGTCCCTGGTCTCTGTCCCCAATCTCCTGTCCCTGTTCCCTGTCCCACCTCCCTGCCCTGTCCCCATCCCTGTCCCTGTCCCCTGTCCCCTGTCCCCTGTCCCTGTCCGTGTCACCTGTCCCCAATCCCCTGTCCCACATCCCCTGGTTCCATCCCCCTGTCCCTGTCCTCTGTCCCCTTTCCCATCCCTCATCCCCTGTCCCTGTCCCTTATCCCAACCCTGGGAGCCAAACCCCTTCAAATGCCCCCCTGTCCTGCAGCACCACATGCCCCCCCCCCCAGCCTAATTGGGGAGCCCTCATTAGCAGCGCTAATAAAGCTCCAGGGGGGCTGATTTTCCCTGGGGGGGGGGGCAGGGAATGGGTGCCAAAAGGTTGCGGGGGGGGGGGGGGGGGGGCGGCTCTAAGGGGTGTCCCCCAGGGGTTCGGGGAGTGTCCCCGTTGCGAACCCCGGCAGGGGCGGGACGGATCCTGGTGGTGCGGGGGGGCGGTGCGAGGTGGTGCTGGTGGCACGGGCGGGGCAGGGGGTGCCCAGGGTGCGAGGGGCGGGGCGGGGCGGGGCGGGGGGATGGCAGGGGGAATGCCGAAGCCGGCGGGGGGTGGTGTGGGGAATGCTCGGGTTGGCAGAGGCAGTGTGGGGCAATGCGGGGGGGAGTGCGGTGCTTCGCGGATCCTGGCGGGGCGGTGCTGGGAGGCAGAGGCCGTGAGGGGGGGGGATGAGGAGCGGTGCGGGCGGCGGCGAGAGGCGGTGCGGGAGGTGCGGAGGGCGGTGAGGCGGGGAGATGCTTGGGGTGGTGGAGGGGTGCGGAGCTCGGCGGGGGCGGTGCTCGGGGTGGTGAGAAGCAGTGCGGGGCGGATCCTGATGGGGGCGGTGCAAAGGGTGTCCCTGTCGCAGTGCGTGGCAGGGGCAGTGCGGAGGGCGGTGCGGAGTGGCAGGAGGTTGCAGAGCCCGGAGGGGGTGGTGCGGAGGGAGGTGCGGGAAGTGGCAGGGGCGGTGCGGCGGGCGGTGCTGGGTGGCAGGGGCGGTGCGGGGCAGTGCGGGAGGGGTGCTCGGGG
>JAUMJL010002366.1:0-29251 GCA_033558185.1 Dromococcyx pavoninus | reverse complement strand
GGGGGGCCTGGACCAGGTGCCCCCCCCCACCCTCCAGGCTCTATTTTGGGGTCCAGGGCTGTATTTTGGGGTTCACCCCCCCCCTTTTTCCAGGTTCCAGGTGACCCCCCCTGGGGGTCCAGAGGAGTATTTTGGGGTCCAGGGCTCTGTTTTGGGGTCCAGGGCTGTATTTTGGGGTTCACCCCCCCTCTCTTTCCCCCCCCCATGTTCCAGGTGACCCCCCCACCCTCCAGGCTCTATTTTGGGGTCCATGGCTGTATTTTGGGGTTCATCCCCCCCTTTTCCCCCCCAGGTTCCAGGTGACCCCCCCGTGGTCCAGGGCTGTATTTTGGGGTTCACCCCCCCCTCTCTTCCCCCCCCCCCCCAGGTTCCAGCTAATCCCCCCACCCTCCAGGCTCTATTTTGGGGTCCAGGGCTCTATTTTGGGGTTCACCCCCCCCCTTTTTTCCAGGTTTCAAGTGCCCCCCCCCACCCTCCAGGCTCTATTTTGGGGTCCAGGGCTGTATTTTGGGGTCCAGGGCTCTATTTTGGGGTTCACCCCCCTCTTTCCCCCCCCCATGTTCCAGGTGACACCCCCCCCCCCTCCAGGCTCTATTTTGGGGTCCAGGGCTGTATTTTGGGGTCCAGGGCTCTATTTTGGGGTTCACCCCCCCTCTTCCTCCCCCCCAGTTTCCAGGTGACCCCCCGTGGTCCAGGGCTCTATTTTGGGGTCCAGGGCTGTATTTTGGGGTTCACCCCCCCCCCTTTTCTCCAGGTTCCAGGTGACCCCCCCACCCTCCAGGCTCTATTTTGGGGTCCAGGGCTGTATTTTGGGGTTCACCCCCCCCTTCCCCCCCCCCCAGTTTCCAGGTGACCCCCCCATGGTCCAGGGCTCTATTTTGGGGTCCAGGGCTGTATTTTGGGGTTCACCCCCCCCTCTTCCCCCCCCCCCCCAGTTTCCAGGTGACCCCCCCACCCTCCAGGGCTCTATTTTGGGGTCCAGGGCTCTATTTTGGGGTTCACACCCCCCTTCCCCCCCCCCCCCCCAGTTTCCAGGTGACCCCCCCACCCTCCAGGCTCTATTTTGGGGTCCAGGGCTCTATTTTGGGTTCACCCCCCCCCCTTTTTCCAGGTTCCAGGTGACCCCCCGGGGGGTCCAGGGCTATATTTTGGGGTCCAGGGCTGTATTTTGGGATTCACCCCCCCCCTTTTACCCCCCCCAGGTTCCAGGTGACCCCCCCATGGTCCAGGGCTGTATTTTGGGGTCCAGGGCTGTATTTTGGGGTTCACCCCCCCTCTTCCCCCCCCCAGTTTCCAGGTGACCCCCCCACCCTCCAGGCTCTATTTTGGGGTCCAGGGCTCTATTTTGGGGTTCACCCCCCCCCTTTCCCCCCCCCCAGGTTTCCAGGTGACCCCCCCACCCTCCAGGCTCTATTTTGGGGTCCAGGGCTGTATTTTGGGGTCCAGGGCTGTATTTTGGGGTTCACCCCCCCCCCCCTTTTTCCAGGTTCCAGGTGACCCCCGCTGGGGGTCCAGAGGAGTATTTTGGGGTCCAGGGCTCTGTTTTGGGGTTCAGGGCTCTATTTTGGGGTTCACCCCCCCCTTTCCCCCCCCCCCAGGTTCCAGGTGACCCCCCCACCCTCCAGGCTCTATTTTGGGGTCCAGGGCTCTATTTTGGGGTTCACCCCCCCCCTTTCCCCCCCCCCAGGTTTCCAGGTGACCCCCCCACCCTCCAGGCTCTATTTTGGGGTCCAGGGCTGTATTTTGGGGTCCAGGGCTGTATTTTGGGGTTCACCCCCCCCCCCCTTTTTCCAGGTTCCAGGTGACCCCCGCTGGGGGTCCAGAGGAGTATTTTGGGGTCCAGGGCTCTGTTTTGGGGTTCAGGGCTCTATTTTGGGGTTCACCCCCCCCTTTCCCCCCCCCCCAGGTTCCAGGTGACCCCCCCGCCCTCCAGTCTCTATTTTGGGGTCCAGGGCTCTATTTTGGGGTTCACCCCCCCTTTTCCCGCCCCCAGTTTCCAGGTGACCCCCCCGTGGTCCAGGGCTGTATTTTGGGGTCCAGGGCTGTATTTTGGGGTTCACCCCCCCCCTTTCCCCCCCCCATGTTCCAGGTGACCCCCCCCCACCTCCAGGCTCTATTTTGGGGTCCAGGGCTCTATTTTGGGGTTCACCCCCCCTCTTCCCCCCCCCCAGTTTCCAGGTGACCCCCCGTGGTCCAGGGCTCTATTTTGGGGTCCAGGGCTGTATTTTGGGGTTCACCCCCCCCCTTTTCTCCAGGTTCCAGGTGGCCCCCCCGGCGGTCCAGGGCTCTATTTTGGGGTTCACCCCCCCTCTTTCCCCCCCCAGTTTCCATGTGACCCCCCCGTGATCCAGGGCTCTATTTTGGGGTCCAGGGCTGTATTTTGGGGTTCACCCCCCCCTTCCCCCCCCCACTCTCCAGGGCTCTATTTTGGGGTCCAGGGCTCTATTTTGGGGTTCACCCCCCCTCTTCCCCCCCCCCAGTTTCCAGGTGACCCCCCGTGGTCCAGGGCTCTATTTTGGGGTCCAGGGCTGTATTTTGGGGTTCACCCCCCCCCCCCTTTTCTCCAGGTTCCAGGTGGCCCCCCCGGCGGTCCAGGGCTCTATTTTGGGGTTCACCCCCCCTTTTCCCCCCCCCAGTTTCCAGGTGACCCCCCCATGGTCCAGGGCTCTATTTTGGGGTCCAGGGCTGTATTTTGGGGTTCACCCCCCCCCCTTTTCTCCAGGTTCCAGGTGGCCCCCCCGGCGGTCCAGGCGCGGGCGCTGTCCCTGCGGAGCTGCCGCCCCCTCCCTTGGCACCTGCGCCAGGAGCAGCACCTGGAGCAGCGGCTGCGGGCGGAGCTGGGCCCGGGGGGGGCCCCTCTGAGCCACCTGCTGAGCCCCCACCGGGGGTGCTTCCCCGACCTGCGCCTCGTCCAGTACGACTGCGGTACGAGGGGGGCACCTGGGGGGGGGGGGGGGGGCACCTGAGGGCATCTGAGCACACCTGGGAGCACCTGGGAGCACACCTGGGGGCATCTGGGCACACCTGAGGGCACCTGGGAGCACCTGGGGGCATCTGGGCACACCTGGGAGCACACCTGGGCACACCTGGGAGCACTGGTGGGCACCTGGGCACACCTGGGAGCACACCTGGGGGCACCTGAGCGCACCTGGGAGCACCTGGGGGGACCTGGGAGCACACCTGGAGGCACCGGGGGGCACCTGGGCACACCTGGGGGCACCTGGGAGCACATGGGGGCACCTGGGCACACCTGGGAGCACACCTGGGGACACCTGGGAGCACCGGGGGGCACCTGGGAGCACCTGGGGGCATCTGGGCACACCTGGGAGCACACCTGGGGGGACCTGGGCACACCTGGGGAATCTGGGAACACCTGGGAGCACACCTGGGCACACCTGGGGGCATCTGGGCACACCTGGGAGCACCTGGGGGCATCTGGGCACACCTGGGAGCACATGGGGGCACCTGGGAGCACTGGTGGGCACCTGGGCACACCTGGGCACACCTGGGAGCACACCTGGGAGCACCTGGGCACACCTGAGGGCATCTGGGCACACCTGGGAGCACACCTGGGGACACCTGGGAGCACATGGAGGCATCTGGGCGCACCTGGGAGCACACCTGGGGGCACTTGGGGACACCTGGGAGCACCTGGGAGCACACCTGGGGACACCTGGGAGCACCTGGGTACACCTGGGGGCACTTGGGAGCACATGGGGGCATCTGGGCGCACCTGGAGCACACCTGGGGACACCTGGGAGCACCTGGGTACACCTGGGGGCACTTGGGGGCATCTGGGCGCAGCTGGGAGCACACCTGAGGGCACCTGGGAGCACCGGGGGGCACCTGGGCACACCTGGGGGCATCTGGGCACACCTGGGAGCACACCTGGGGACACCTGGGAGCACCGGGGGGCACCTGGGAGCACCTGGGGGCATCTGGGCACACCTGGGAGCACATCTGGGGGGACCTGGGCACACCTGGGGAATCTGGGAACACCTGGGAGCACCTGGGGGCATCTGGGTGCACCTGGGAGCACACCTGGGGACACCTGAGAGCACATGAGGGCATCTGGGTACACCTGGGAGCACACCTGGGGTCACCGGGGGGCACCTGGGAGCACACCTGGGGACATCTGGGCACACCTGGGAGCACATGGGGGCACCTGGGAGCACTGGTGGGCACCTGGGCACACCTGGGCACACCTGGGAGCACCTGGGCACACCTGAGGGCATCTGGGCACACCTGGGAGCACACCTGGGGGCATCTGAGCACACCTGGGGGCATCTGGGCACACCTGGGTACAGCAGGAGAGGTCACCAGGGCACACCTGGGCACACCTGGGGGTACCTGGGCAAACCTGGGAGCACACCTGGGGACACCTGGGGGCATCTGGGTGCACCTGGGAGCACACCTCGGGGGACCTGAGCACACCTGGGAGCACACCTGGGGGAACCTGGAAGCACCTGGGGGCATCTGGGCGCACCTGGGAGCACATGGGGGCATCTGGGCAAACCTGGGAGCACATCTGGGGACACCTGGGAGCACATGGAGGCATCTGGGCGCACCTGGGAGCACACCTGGGGGAACCTGGAAGCACCTGGGGGCATCTGGGCACACCTGGGAGCACTGGGGGGCACCTGGGCAAACCTGGGAGCACATCTGGGGACACCTGGGAGCACATGGAGGCATCTGGGCGCACCTGGGAGCACACCTGGGGGCACTTGGGAGCACATGGGGGCATCTGGGCGCACCTGGAGCACACCTGGGGACACCTGGGAGCACCGGGGGGCACCTGGGCACACCTGGGGACACCTGGGAGCACCTGGGTACACCTGGGGGCACTTGGGGGCATCTGGGTGCAGCTGGGAGCACACCTGGGCACACCTGGGAGCACACCTGAGGGCACCTGGGAGCACCGGGGGGCACCTGGGCACACCTGGGGGCATCTGGGCACACCTGGGAGCACACCTGGGGGCACATGGGCACACCTGGGGGCATCTGGGAGCACCTGGGGCAATCTGGGCACACCTGGGAGCACCTGGGCACAGCTGGGGGAATCTGGGCACACCTGGGAGCACACCTGGGGGGACCTGGGCACACCTGGGGGCATCTGGGTACACCTGTGGGCACTGGGGCACACCTGGGGTCACGTGGAAGCACCTGGACACACCTGGGTAGGGACCTGGGGGCACCGGGGAGCATGTGGGTGCACCTGGGCACACCTGGGAGGACACCTGGGGACACCTGGGGGCACCTGGGCACATCTGGGAGCACACCTGGGGGCATCTGAGCATACCTGGGAGCACACCTGGGCACACCTGGGGGCTTCTGGGCACACCTGGGAGCACACCTGGGGGCACCTGGGCACACCTGGGGACACCTGGGAGCACATGGGCACACCTGGGAGCATCTGGGCACACCTGGGGGCATCTGGGCACACCTGGGAGCACATGGGGGCACCTGGGCACACCTGGGAGCACACCTGGGGACACCTGGGAGCACTGGGGGGCACCTGGGCACACCTGGGGGTACCTGGGGGCACACCTGGGGGTACCTGGGAGCACCTGGGCACACCTGGGCACACCTGGGCACACCTGGGCACAGCAGGAGAGGTCACCAAGGCACACCTGGGGGTACCTGGGGGTACCTGGGGGCACACCTGGGGGCACCTGGGGGGGACATCAGGGGTGTCCCCAGCTCTGTCCCTCCCTCCCGATGTCCCTCTGTCCCTCCCGCTGCCCCCATCAATGTCCTCGAGGCCACCACTGGTGTCCCAGTGTTCCCAGTGATGTCCCCACGTCCATCCTGGTGTCCCCCTGTCCCTCCCAATGTCCATCCTGATGTCCCCAGTGATGTCCCCCTGTCCCTCCTGGTGTCCCCATGTCCATCCTGGTGTCCCCAGTGATGTCCCCATGTCCATCCTGATGTCCCAATGTCCCTCCTGATGTCCCCATGTCCATCCTGGTGTCCATCATGGTGTCCCCCTGTCCCTCCTGCTGCCCCCATTGATGTCCTCGAGGCCACCACTGGTGTCCCAGTGTTCCCAGTGATGTCCCCCTGTCCCTCCTGGTGTCCCCCTGTCCCTCCCAATGTCCATCCTGGTGTCTCCAGTGATGTCCCCACGTCCATCCTGATGTCCCAATGTCCATCCTGGTGTCCCAATGTCCATCCTGGTGTCCATCCTGGTGTCCCCCGTCCCTCCCGCTGCCCCCATTGATGTCCTCAAGGCCACCACCAGTGTCCCCAGTGATGTCCCCACGTCCATCCTGGTGTCCCCCTGTCCCTCCCAATGTCCATCCTGATGTCCCCAGTGATGTCCCAATGTCCATCCTGGTGTCCCCAGTGATGTCCCCACGTCCATCCTGATGTCCCAATGTCCATCCTGGTGTCCCAATGTCCATCCTGATGTCCATCCCGGTGTCCCCCTGTCCCTCCTGGTGTCCCAATGTCCTTCCTGATGTCCCAATGATGTCCCCACGTCCATCCTGATGTCCCCAGTGATGTCCCCCTGTCCATCCTGGTGTCCCAATGTCCATCCTGATGTCTCCAGTGATGTCCCCATGTCCATCCTGATGTCCCAATGTCCATCCTGGTGTCCCAATGTCCATCCTGGTGTCCCCATGTCCATCCTGATGTCCCCAGTGATGTCCCCACGTCCATCCTGATGTCCCAATGTCCCTCCTGATGTCCCCATGTCCATCCTGATGTCCATCCTGGTGTCCCCCTGTCCCTCCTGCTGCCCCCATTGATGTCCTCAAGGCCACCACTGGTGTCCCAGTGTTCCCAGTGATGTCCCCCTGTCCCTCCTGGTGTCCCCCTGTCCCTCCCAATGTCCATCCTGATGTCCCCAGTGATGTCCCCATGTCCATCCTGGTGTCCCCAGTGATGTCCCCATGTCCATCCTGATGTCCCAATGTCCATCCTGGTGTCCCAATGTCCATCCTGGTGTCCCCATGTCCATCCTGATGTCCCCAGTGATGTCCCCACGTCCATCCTGATGTCCCAATGTCCCTCCTGATGTCCCCATGTCCATCCTGATGTCCATCCCAATGTCCCCCTGTCCCTCCCGCTGCCCCCACCGATGCCCTCGATGCCATCACCGGGTGTCCCAGTGTCCCCAGTGATGTCCCCAGTGTGTCCCACCCCACCCCCCACCCCTTGACACCCCCTGTCCCCCCTGCTGTCCCCTCCTCAGGGAAGCTCCAGACCTTGGACGTCCTCCTGCGGCGCCTCAAGGCCGGCGCCCACCGCGTCCTCATCTTCACCCAGATGACGCGGATGCTCGACGTCCTCGAGCGCTTCCTCACCTACCACGGCCACCTCTACCTGCGCCTGGACGGCAGCACCCGCGTGGAGCAGCGCCAGGTGGGGCTGGGGGGGACCTGGGGGGGGCACCCAGAGCTCTGGGAACCTCCTGAGGGGCACCCGGAGCTCCGGGAACCTTCTTGAGGGGGACCCGGAGCTCTGGGAACCTCCTCGTGGAGACCCCGAGCTCAGGGAACCTCCTGAGGGGCACCCGGAGCTCTGGGAACCTCCTTGAGGGGCACCCAGAGCTCCAGGAACCTCCTTGAGGGGCACCCGGAGCTCCGGGAACCTTCTTGAGGGGCACCCGGAGCTCTGGGAACCTCCTCGTGGAGACCCCGAAGCTCCAGGAACCTCCTGAGGGGCACCCGGAGCTCCAGGAACCTTCTTTAGGGGGACCCGAAGCTCCAGGAACCTTCTTGAGGGGCACCCGGAGCTCTGGGAACCTCCTCGTGGAGACCCCGAAGCTCCAGGAACCTCCTGAGGGGCACCCGGAGCTCCAGGAACCTTCTTGAGGGGCACCCGGAGCTCCAGGAACCTTCTTGAGGGGCACCCGGAGCTCCAGGAACCTCCTGAGGGGCACCCGGAGCTCCAGGAACCTCCTGAGGGGCACCCGGAGCTCCAGGAACCTCCTTGAGGGGCACCCGGAGCTCTAGGAACCTTCTTGAGGGGCATCCGGAGCTCCAGGAACCTTCTTGAGGGGCACCCGGAGCTCTGGGAATCTCTTGAGGGGCACCCGGAGCTCCAGGAACCTTCTTGAGGGGCACCCGGAGCTCCAGGAACCTCCTCGTGGGGCACCCGGAGCTCCAGGAACCTCCTGAGGGGCACCCGGAGCTCCAGGAACCTCCTTGAGGGGCACCTGGAGCTCCAGGAACCTTCTTGAGGGGCATCCGGAGCTCCAGGAACCTCCTCGTGGAGACCCCGAGCTCAGGGAACCTCCTCGAGGGGCACCCGGAGCTCCAGGAACCTTCTTGAGGGGCACCCGGAGCTCCAGGAGCCTCCTTGAGGGGCACCCTGAGCTCCAGGAACCTCCTCGAGGGGCACTCAGAGCTCCAGGAACCTTCTTGAGGGGCACCCGGAGCTCCAAGAACCTCCTGAGGGGCATCCGGAGCTCCAGGAACCTTCTTGAGGGGCACCCGGAGCTCTGGGAACCTCCTCAAGGGGCACCCGGACCTCCAGGAACCTCCTTGAGGGGCACCCAGAACTCCAGGAACCATCTTGAGGGGCACCCGGAGCTCTGGGAACCTCCTTGTGGAGACCCCGAGCTCCAGGAACCTCCTTGAGGGGGACCCTGAGCTCTGGGAACCTCCTTGAGGGGCACCCAGAGCTCCAGGAACCTCCTTGAGGGGCACCCCGAGCTCCAGGAACCTTCTTGAGGGGCACCCGGAGCTCTGGGAACCTCCTCGTGGAGACCCCGAGCTCAGGGAACCTCCTGAGGGGCACCCGGAGCTCCGGGAACCTCCTTGAGGGGCACCCGGAGCTCCAGGAACCTTCTTGAGGGGCACCCGGAGCTCCAGGAACCTTCTTGAGGGGCACCCGGAGCTCCAGGAACCTCCTGAGGGGCACCCGGAGCTCTGGGAACCTCCTCGTGGAGACCCCGAGCTCAGGGAACCTCCTGAGGGGCACCCGGAGCTCCGGGAACCTCCTTGAGGGGCACCCGGAGCTCCAGGAACCTTCTTGAGGGGCACCCGGAGCTCCAGGAACCTCCTGAGGGGCACCCGGAGCTCTGGGAACCTCCTCGTGGAGACCCCGAGCTCAGGGAACCTCCTGAGGGGCACCCGGAGCTCCAGGAACCTCCTTGAGGGGCACCCGGAGCTCCAGGAACCTCCTTGAGGGGCACCCGGAGCTCCAGGAACCTCCTTGCGGTTCCACCTTGGAGCCACATCTCAATGGCTTCAAGGAGGTCCTGGAGGGTCCTGGAGATCAGGGATGGGTTCTGGTGGCCAAGAGGGACCCAGGAGGTCAGGAAGGACCCACCTGGAGCTTCTCATGGAGATCCAGAGCTCCAGGAACCTCCTTGAGGGGACCCAGAGTTCCAGGAACCTCCTTGAGGGGCACCTGGAGCTCCAGGAACCTCCTCTTGGAGCCACATCTCAATGGCTTTGAGATGTTGTGGAGATCAGGGATGGGTTCTGGTGGCCAAGGGGGAGCCAGGAGGTCAGGAAGGACCCACTTGGAGCTTCTCATGGGGACCCTGAGCTCCAGGAACCTTCTTGAGGGGCACCCGGAGCTCCAGGAACCTCCTCGTGGAGACCCCGAGCTCCAGGAACCTCTTCTTGGAGCCACATCTCAATGGCTTCAAGGTGGCCCTGGAGGATCCTGGAGATCAGGGATGGGTTCTGGTGGCCAAGAGGGACCCAGGAGATCAGGAAGGACCCACTTGGAGCTTCTCATGGAGATCCAGAGCTCCAGGAACCTCCTGAGGGGCACCCAGAGCTCCAGGAACCTTCTTGAGGGGCACCCGGAGCTCCAGGAACCTCCTCGTGGAGACCCTGAGCTCCAGGAACCTCCTCTTGGAGCCACATCTCAATGGCTTCCAGGAGGTCTGGAGGGTCCTGGAGATCAGGGATGGGTTCTGGTGGCCAAGAGGGACCCAGAAGATCAGGAGGGACCCACTTGGAGCTTCTCATGGAGACCCAGAGCTCCAGGAACCTCCTTGTGGTTCCACCTTAGAGCCACATCTCAATGGCTTTGAGATGTTCTGGAGATCAGGGATGGGTTCTGGTGGCCAAGAGGGACTCAGAAGGTCAGGAAGGACCCACTTGGAGCTTCTCATGGGGATCCAGAGCTCCAGGAACCTCCTCTTGGAGCCACATCTCAATGGCTTTGAGATGTTCTGGAGATCAGGGATGGGTTCTGGTGGCCAAGAGGGACCCAGAAGGTCAGGAAGGACTCACTTGGAGCTTCTCATGGGGATCCAGAGCTCCAGGAACCTCCTCGTGAAGACCCAGAGCTCCAGGAACCTCCTCTTGGAGCCACATCTCAATGGCTTCAAGGTGGCCCTGGAGGATCATGGAGATCAGGGATGGGTTCTGGTGGCCAAGAGGGACCCAGGAGGTCAGGAAGGACCCACTTGGAGTTTCTCATGGGGACCCAGAGCTCCAGGAACCTCCTCTTGGAGCCACATCTCAATGGCTTTGAGATGTTGTGGAGATCAGGGATGGGTTCTGGTGGCCAAGGGGGAGCCAGGAGGTCAGGAAGGACCCACTTGGAGCTTCTCATGGGGACCCTGAGCTCCAGGAACCTTCTTGAGGGGCACCCGGAGCTCCAGGAACCTCCTCGTGAAGACCCAGAGCTCCAGGAACCTCCTCTTGGAGCCACATCTCAATGGCTTCAAGGTGGCCCTGGAGGATCATGGAGATCAGGGATGGGTTCTGGTGGCCAAGAGGGACCCAGGAGGTCAGGAAGGACCCACTTGGAGCTTCTCATGGGGACCCAGAGCTCCAGGAACCTCCTCTTGGAGCCACATCTCAATGGCTTTGAGATGTTGTGGAGATCAGGGATGGGTTCTGGTGGCCAAGGGGGAGCCAGGAGGTCAGGAAGGACCCACTTGGAGCTTCTCATGGGGACCCTGAGCTCCAGGAACCTTCTTGAGGGGCACCCGGAGCTCCAGGAACCTCCTCGTGGAGACCCCGAGCTCCAGGAACCTCTTCTTGGAGCCACATCTCAATGGCTTCAAGGTGGCCCTGGAGGATCCTGGAGATCAGGGATGGGTTCTGGTGGCCAAGAGGGACCCAGGAGGTCAGGAAGGACCCACTTGGAGCTTCTCATGGAGATCCAGAGCTCCAGGAACCTCCTCTTGGAGCCACATCTCAATGGGTTCCAGGTGGTCCTGGAGCTCATGGAGGTTCCTGGTGACCATGGTGGGGCTCTTGGTGGCCTTGAAGGTTCCTGGAGGCTCCTGGTGGCCTCACGTGACCATGGATGGCTCTTGGTGTCCATGGGTGGCTCCTGGAGGTTCCTGGAGGCTCCTGGTGGCCCCAGGTGACCATGGGTGGGTCTTGGTGTCCATGGGTGGCTCCTGGAGGTTCCTGGAGGTTCCTGGTGGCCCCAGGTGTCCATGGAGGCTCCTGGAGGTTCCTGGTGGCCCCAGGTGACCATGGGTGGTTCCTGGAGATTCCTGGTGGCCCCAGGTGACCATGGGTGGCTCCTGGAGGTTCCTGGAGGCTCCTGGTGGCCCCAGGTGTCCATGGGTGGCTCCTGGAGGTTCTTGGTGGCTCCTGGTGGCCCCAGGTGACCATCGGTGGCTCTTGGTGACCATGAAGTCTCCTGGAGGTTCCTGGTGGCCCCAGGTGTCCATGGAGGCTCCTGGAGGTTCCTGGTGGCCCCAGGTGTCCATGGGTGGTTCCTGGAGGTTCTTGGTGGCTCCTGGTGGCCCCAGGTGTCCATGGAGTCTCCTGGAGGTTCCTGGTGGCCCCAGGTGACCATGGGTGGTTCCTGGAGGTTCCTGGTGGCCCCAGGTGTCCATGGAGTCTCCTGGAGGTTCCTGGTGGCCCCAGGTGACCATGGGTGGTTCCTGGAGGTTCTTGGTGGCTCCTGGTGGCCCCAGGTGTCCATGGGTGACTCCTGGAGGTTCCTGGTGACCCCAAATGACCATGGATGGTTCCTGGAGGTTCCTGGTGGCCCCAGGTGACTATGGATGGCTCCTGGTGACCATGGGTTGCTCCTGGAGGTTCCTGGAGGTTCCTGGTGACCCCAGGTGTCCATGGGTGGCTCCTGGAGGTTCCTGGTGGCCCCAGTTGACCATGGGTGGTTCCTGGAGGCTCCTGGTGGCCCCAGGTGACCATGGGTGGCTCCTGGAGTCTCCAGGAGGTTCCTGGTGGCCCCAGGTGACCATGGGTGGCTCCTGGAGTCTCCAGGAGGTTCCTGGTGGCCCCAGGTGACCATGGGTGGTTCCTGGAGGTTCTTGGTGGCTCCTGGTGGCCCCAGGTGTCCATGGAGTCTCCTGGAGGTTCCTGGTGGCCCCAGGTGACCATGGGTGGCTCCCGGTGGCCCCAGCTGACCATGGGTGTCCCCCGGTGGCCCCAGGTGACCGTGGGTGTCCCCCGGTGGCCCCTGACCGTTGTCCCCTCCCCGTCCCCAGGCCCTGATGGAACGTTTCAACGCGGACAAACGCATCTTCTGCTTCATCCTCTCGACGCGCAGCGGCGGCGTCGGCGTCAACCTGGCCGGGGCCGACACCGTCATCTTCTACGACAGCGATTGGAACCCAACCATGGACGCCCAGGCCCAGGACCGCTGCCACCGCATCGGCCAGACCCGCGACGTCCACATCTACCGGTGGGTGGAGGGGGGGGACCCCGACACAGCACCTCCTCCCCACGCTGGGGGCTCCTCCTCGGGGTTCTCCAGGGGTTCCTCACCTCAGTTCTCCATGGTGACCCCAAAACACCTTCTTCTCCCCACTCTTGGAGCTCCTCTGTTGGGTTCTCCAGGGGTTCCTCACCTCGGTTCTCCATGGAGACCCCAAAACACCTTCTTCTCCCCACGCTTGGAGCTCCTCTCTTGGTTTCTCCAGGGGTTCCTCACCCAGGTTCTTCATGGTGACCCCAAAACACCTTCTTCTCCCCACTCTTGGAGCTCCTCTCTTGGGTTCTCCATGGGTTCCTCACCCAGGTTCTCCATGGTGACCCCAAAACACCTTCTTCTCCCCACGCTTGGAGCTCCTCTGTTGGGTTCTCCAGGGGTTCCTCACCTCGGTTCTCCATGGAGACCCCAAAACATCTTCTTCTCCCCACGCTTGGAGCTCCTCTGTTGGGTTCTCCATGGGTTCCTCACCTCAGTTCTCCATGGAGACCCCAAAACACCTTCTTGTCCCCACGCTTGGAGCTCCTCTGTTGGGTTCTCCATGGGTTCCTCACCTCAGTTCTCCATGGAGACCCCAAAACACCTTCTTCTCCCCACGCTTGGGGCTCCTCTGTTGGGTTCTCCATGGGTTCCTCATCTTGGTTCCTCATGGTGACCCCAAAACACCTTCTTCCCCCCACGCTTGGAGCTCCTCTCTTGGGTTCTCCATGGGTTCCTCACCCAGGTTCTCCATGGAGACCCCAAAACACCTTCTTCCCCCCACGCTTGGAGCTCCTCTCTTGGGTTCTCCAGGGGTTCCTCACCTCGGTTCTCCATGGAGACCCCAAAACACCTTCTTCTCCCCACGCTTGGGGCTCCTCTCTTGGGTTCTCCATGGGTTCCTCACCCAGGTTCTTCATGGTGACACCAAAACACCTTCTCCCCCCCACGCTTGGAGCTCCTCTCTTGAGTTCTCCATGGGTTCCTCATCTTGATTCCTCATGGTGACCCCAAAACACCTTCTTCTCCCCACGCTTGGAGCTCCTCTCTTGGGTTCTCCATGGGTTCCTCATCTTGGTTCCCCATGGAGACCCCAAAACACCGTTTTCTCCTCATGGATCTGGTTCCTCCCTTGGGTTCTCCATGGGTTCCTCACCTCAGTTCTTCATGGAGACCCCAAAACACCTTCTTCTCCCCACGCTTGGAGCTCCTCTCTTGGGTTCTCCAGGGGTTCCTCACCCAGGTTCTTCATGGAGACCCCAAAACACCTTCTTCTCCCCATGCTTGGGGCTCCTCTGTTGGGTTCTCCATGGGTTCCTCACCTCAGTTCTCCATGGAGACCCCAAAACACCTTCTTCTCCCCACGCTTGGGGCTCCTCTCTTGGGTTCTCCATGGGTTCCTCACCCAGGTTCTTCATGGTGACACCAAAACACCTTCTCCCCCCCACGCTTGGAGCTCCTCTGTTGGGTTCTCCAGGGGTTCCTCACCTCGGTTCTCCATGGAGACCCCAAAACACCTTCTTCCCCCCACGCTTGGAGCTCCTCTCTTGGGTTCTCCATGGGTTCCTCACCCAGGTTCTTCATGGAGACCCCAAAACACCTTCTTCTCCCCATGCTTGGGGCTCCTCTGTTGGGTTCTCCATGGGTTCCTCACCTCAGTTCTCCATGGAGACCCCAAAACACCTTCTTCTCCCCACGCTTGGGGCTCCTCTCTTGGGTTCTCCATGGGTTCCTCACCCAGGTTCTTCATGGTGACACCAAAACACCTTCTCCCCCCCACGCTTGGAGCTCCTCTGTTGGGTTCTCCAGGGGTTCCTCACCTCGGTTCTTTATGGTGACCCCAAAACACCTTCTTCTCCCCACGCTTGGAGCTCCTCTGTTGGGTTCTCCATGGGTTCCTCATCTTGGTTCCTCATGGTGACCCCAAAACACCTTCTTCCCCCCACTCTTGGAGCTCCTCTGTTGGGTTCTCCATGGGTTCCTCACCTCGGTTCTTTATGGTGACCCCAAAACACCTTCTTCTCCCCACGCTTGGAGCTTTTCTCTTGGGTTCTCCATGGGTTCCTCATCTTGGTTCTCCATGGTGACCCCAAAACACCTTCTTCTCCCCACGCTTGGAGCTCCTCTCTTGGGTTCTCCAGGGGTTCCTCACCCAGGTTCTCCATGGTGACCCCAAAACACCTTCTTCTCCCCACGCTTGGAGCTCCTCTGTTGGGTTCTCCATGGGTTCCTCACCTCAGTTCTCCATGGAGACCCCAAAACACCTTCTTCTCCCCACTCTTGGAGCTCCTCTCCTGGGTTCTCCATGGGTTCCTCACCCAGGTTCTCCATGGAGACCCCAAAACACCTTCTTCTCCCCACTCTTGGAGCTCCTCTGTTGGGTCCTCCAGGGGTTCCTCACCTCGGTTCTCCATGGAGACCCCAAAACACCTTCTTCTCCCCACACTTGGGGCTCCTCTCTTGGGTTCTCCATGGGTTCCTCACCCAGGTTCTTCATGGAGACCCCAAAACACCTTCTTCTCCCCACGCTTGGAGCTCCTCTGTTGGGTTCTCCATGGGTTCCTCACCCAGGTTCTCCACGGTGACTCCAAATCACCTTCTTCTCCCCACGCTTGGAGCTCCTCTCTTGGGTTCTCCATGGGTTCCTCACCCAGGTTCTCCATGGAGACCCCAAAACACCTTCTTCTCCCCACTCTTGGAGCTCCTCTGTTGGGTTCTCCATGGGTTCCTCACCTCAGTTCTCCATGGAGACCCCAAAACACCTTCTTCTCCCCACGCTTGGAGCTCCTCTCTTGGGTTCTCCCTGGGTTCTTCACCCAGGTTCTCCATGGAGACCCCAAAACACCTTCTTCCCCCCACGCTTGGAGCTCCTCTGTTGGGTTCTCCAGGGGTTCCTCACCTCGGTTCTTTATGGTGACCCCAAAACACCTTCTTCTCCCCACGCTTGGGGCTCCTCTGTTGGGTTCTCCATGGGTTCCTCACCCAGGTTCTCCATGGAGACCCCAAAACACCTTCTTCTCCCCACGCTTGGAGCTCCTCTGTTGGGTTCTCCATGGGTTCCTCACCTCAGTTCTCCATGGAGACCCCAAAACACCTTCTTCTCCCCACGCTTGGGGCTTCTCTCTTGGGTTCTCCATGGGTTCCTCGTCTTGGTTCTTCATGGTGACCCCAAAACACCTTCTTCTCCCCACGCTTGGAGCTCCTCTGTTGGGTTCTCCCTGGGTTCTTCACCCAGGTTCTCCATGGTGACCCCAAAACACCTTCTTCCCCCCACGCTTGGAGCTCCTCTCTTGGGTTCTCCATGGGTTCCTCACCCAGGTTCTCCATGGAGACCCCAAAACACCTTCTTCTCCCCACGCTTGGGGCTTCTCTCTTGGGTTCTCCATGGGTTCCTCGTCTTGGTTCTTCATGGTGACCCCAAAACACCTTCTTCCCCCCACGCTTGGAGCTCCTCTGTTGGGTTCTCCATGGGTTCCTCACCCAGGTTCTTCATGGAGACCCCAAAACACCTTCTTCTCCCCACGCTTGGAGCTCCTCTGTTGGGTTCTCCAGGGGTTCCTCACCTCGGTTCTTTATGGTGACCCCAAAACACCTTCTTCTCCCCACGCTTGGAGCTCCTCTGTTGGGTTCTCCAGGGGTTCCTCACCCAGGTTCTTCATGGAGACCCCAAAACACCTTCTTCTCCCCACGCTTGGAGCTCCTCTCCTGGGTTCTCCATGGGTTCCTCATCTTGGTTCCTCATGGTGACCCCAAAACACCTTCTTCTCCCCACTCTTGGAGCTCCTCTGTTGGGTTCTCCCTGGGTTCTTCACCCAGGTTCTTCATGGTGACCCCAAAACACCTTCTTCTCCCCACGCTTGGAGCTCCTCTGTTGGGTTCTCCTTGGGTTCCTCACCCAGGTTCTTCATGGTGACCCCAAAACACCTTCTTCTCCTCATGGATTTGGCTTCTCCCTTGGGTTCTCCATGGGTTTTTCACCCAGGTTCTCCACGGTGACTCCAAAACACCTTCTTTCCCCCACGCTTGGAGCTCCTCTGTTGGGTTCTCCATGGGTTCCTCACCCAGGTTCTCCACGGTGACTCCAAAACACCTTCTTCTCCCCACGCTTGGAGCTCCTCTGTTGGGTTCTCCATGGGTTCCTCACCTCAGTTCTCCATGGAGACCCCAAAACACCTTCTTCTCCCCACGCTTGGAGCTCCTCTCCTGGGTTCTCCAGGGGTTCCTCATCTTGGTTCTCCATGGAGACCCCAAAACAACTTCTTCTCCTCATGGATCTGGTTCCTCCATTGGGCTCTCCATGGGTTCCTTATCTTGGTTCTCCAAGGTCCCTCTGGGCTCTCCATGGACCTTTGGGCTCTCCATGGACCTCTTGGCTCTCCATGGACCTCTGGGCTCTCCAAGGTCCCTCTGGGCTCTCCAAGGTCCCTTTGGGCTCTCCAAGGTTCCTCTGGGCTCTCCATGGACCTCTTGGCTCTCCAAGGTTCCTCTGGGCTCTCCAAGGTCCCTTTGGGCTCTCCAAGGTCCCTCTGGGATCTCCATGGACCTCTTGGCTCTCCATGGACCTCTTGGCTCTCCAAGGTCCCTTTAAGTTCTCCAAGGTCCCTCTTGGTTCTCCAAGGTCCCTCTGGGCTCTCCAAGGTCCCTCTTGGCTCTCCAAGGTCCCTTTAAGTTCTCCAAGGTCCCTTTGGGCTCTCCAAGGTCCCTCTGGGCTCTCCAAGGTCCCTCTGGGCTCTCCATGGACCTTGGGGATCTGCAAGGTCCCTTTGGGCTCTCCAAGGTCCCTTTGGGCTCTCCAAGGTCCCTTTGGGCTCTCCAAGGTCCCTCTGGGCTCTCCAAGGTCCCTTTGGGCTCTCCAAGGTCCCTCTGGGCTCTCCAAGGTCCCTTTGGGCTCTCCAAGGTCCCTCTGGGCTCTCCAAGGTCCCTCTGGGATCTCCAAGGTCCCTCTTGGCTCTCCAAGGACCCTCTGGGCTCTCCATGGACCTCTTGGCTCTCCAAGGTCCCTCTGGTCTCTCCAAGGTCCCTCTGGGCTCTCCATGGACCTTTGGGCTCTCCATGGACCTTTGGGCTCTCCATGGACCTCTTGGCTCTCCATGGACCTCTTGGCTCTCCAAGGTCCCTTTAAGTTCTCCAAGGTCCCTCTGGGCTCTCCAAGGTCCCTCTGGGCTCTCCATGGACCTTGGGGATCTGCAAGGTCCGTTTGGGCTCTCCATGGACCTCTTGGCTCTCCAAGGTCCCTTTGAGCTCTCCATGGACCTCTTGGCTCTCCAAGGTTCCTCTGGGCTCTCCATGGACCTCTTGGCTCTCCAAGGTCCCTCTTGGCTCTCCAAGGTCCCTCTGGGATCTCCATGGACCTCTTGGCTCTCCATGGACCTCTTGGCTCTCCAAGGTCCCTCTTGGCTCTCCAAGGTCCCTCTGGGCTCTCCATGGACCTTTGGGCTCTCCATGGACCTCTTGGCTCTCCAAGGTCCCTCTGGTCTCTCCAAGGTCCCTCTGGGCTCTCCATGGACCTTTGGGCTCTCCATGGACCTCTTGGCTCTCCAAGGTCCCTTTAAGTTCTCCAAGGTCCCTCTTGGCTCTCCAAGGTCCCTCTGGGCTCTCCAAGGTCCCTTTGGGCTCTCCAAGGTCCCTTTGGGCTCTCCAAGGTCCCTCTGGGATCTCCATGGACCTCTTGGCTCTCCATGCACCTCTGGACTCTCCATGGACCTCTTGGCTCTCCATGGTCTCCTCAGGTTGATCAGCGAGAGGACGGTGGAGGAGAACATCCTGAAGAAGGCCAACCAGAAGCGGATGTTGGGGGACATGGCCATCGAGGGCGGCAACTTCACCACCGCCTACTTCAAACAGGTACCTGGGGACCCCCCTGGGACCTCCTCGTGAGGACCTGGAGCTCCAGGAACCTCCTCCTGGTCCCACCTTGGAGCCACATCTCAAAGGCTTCGAGATGTTGTGGAGATCAGGGGTGGGACCTGGTGGCCAAGAGGGTTCCAGAAGGTCAGGAAGGACCCCCTTGGAGCTCCTCGTGAGGACCCAGAGCTCCAGGAACCTCCTCCAGGTCCCACCTTGGAGCCACATCTCAAAGGCTTCGGGGTGTCCCGGTGGGTCCTGGAGATCAAGGGTGGGTCCTGGCGGCCAAGAGGGTTCCAGAAGGTCAGGAAGGACCTCCTTGGAGCTCCTCGTGAGGACCTGGAGCTCCAGGAACCTCCTCCTGGTCCCACCTTGGAGCCACATCTCAATGGCTTTGAGATGTCCTGGAGATCAGGGGTGGGTCCTGGTGGCCAAGAGGGTTCCAGAAGGTCAAGAAGGACCCCCTTGGAGCTCCT
The DNA here is from genome assembly GCA_033558185.1 of Dromococcyx pavoninus. Taxonomy (NCBI): domain Eukaryota; kingdom Metazoa; phylum Chordata; class Aves; order Cuculiformes; family Neomorphidae; genus Dromococcyx; species Dromococcyx pavoninus. The sequence continues at coordinate 10,340 of JAUMJL010002366.1, read as the reverse complement.
CACGAGGACCTGGAGCTCCAGGAACCTCCTCCTGGTCCCACCTTGGAACCACATCTCAAAGGCTTCAAGGTGCCCTGGAGATCAGGGGTGGGTCCTGGTGGCCCAGAGGGTTCCAGAAGGTCAGGAAGGACCTCCTTGGAGCTCCTCGTGAGGACCTGGAGCTCCAGGAACCTCCTCCTGGTCCCACCTTGGAGCCACATCTCAAAGGCTTCGAGGTGTCCTGGAGATCAGGGGTGGGTCCTGGTGGCCCAGAGGGTTCCAGAAGGTCAGGAAGGACCTCCTTGGAGCTCCTCGTGAGGACCTGGAGCTCCAGGAACCTCCTCCTGGTCCCACCTTGGAGCCACATCTCAAAGGCTTCGAGGTGTCCTGGAGATCAGGGGTGGGTCCTGGTGGCCCAGAGGGTTCCAGAAGGTCAGGAAGGACCTCCTTGGAGCTCCTCGTGAGGACCTGGAGCTCCAGGAACCTCCTCCTGGTCCCACCTTGGAGCCACATCTCAAAGGCTTCGAGGTGTCCTGGAGATCAGGGGTGGGTCCTGGTGGCCAAGAAGGTCCCAGAAGGTCAGGAAGGACCCCCTTGGAGCTCCTCGTGAGGACCCAGAGCTCCAGGAACCTCTCCCTGGTCCCACCTTGGAGCCACATCTCAAAGGCTTCGAGGTGTCCCGGTGGGTCCTGGAGATCAGGGGTGGGTCCTGGTGGCCAAGATGGTCCCAGAAGGTCAGGAAGGACCCCTTTGGAGCTCCTCGTGAGGACCTGGAGCTCCAGGAACCTCCTCCTGGTCTCACCTTGGAGCCACATCTCAATGGCTTCGAGGTGTCCCGGTGGGTCCTGGAGATCAGGGGTGGGTCCTGGTGGCCAAGAGGGTTCCAGAAGGTCAGGAAGGACCCCCTTGGAGCTCCTCACGAGGACCCAGAGCTCCAGGAACCTCCCCCTGGTCCCATCTTGGAGCCACATCTCAATGGCTTTGAGATGTTGTGGAGATCAGGGGTGGGACCTGGTGGCCAAGAGAGTCCCAGAAGGTCAGGAAGGACCCCCTTGGAGCTCCTCACAAGGACCTGGAGCTCCAGGAACCTCCTCCTGGTCCCACCTTGGAGCCACATCTCAAAGGCTTTGAGATGTCCTGGAGATCAGGGGTGGGTCCTGGTGGCCAAGATGGTCCCAGAAGGTCAAGAAGGACCCCTTTGGAGCTCCTCGTGAGGACCTGGAGCTCCAGGAACCTCCTCCTGGTCCCACCTTGGAGCCACATCTCAAAGGCTTCGAGGTGTCCCGGTGGGTCCTGGAGATCAGGGGTGGGTCCTGGTGGCCCAGAGGACCCAGGAGGTGGCCTCGGGTGGTCCCTGTCCCCAGGAGGTCCCCTCTGTCCCCACAGCAGACCATCCGGGAGCTCTTTGAGATGGCGCCCGAGGACCCCCCGCGCCGCGACCGCGACGGGGACAGGGACGGGGACCTCCCCCCTCCCGAGGAGGACGAGGACCCCGCGGCCACCAGGAGGACCCACATCTTGGAGCAGGTGGGGACACCTGGGCCCTGGGGGGGGTGGTGTTCCCCGAGCTCCTCGGTGGCCCCTGGTGGATCCCCATCCCCACGTCCCTCTGTCTCCTTCATCTCCTGGAGGTTCCTCACCTTCCTTGAGGTCCTTCAAACACCTCTTGATGTTCCTCAACCCTCCTTGAGGTCCCTCAACCCCATTGATGTTCCTCAACCCCCCTGAGGTCCCTCAACCCCCCCTGAGGTCCCTCAACCCCCCTGAGGTCCTTCAACCCCCCCCTGATGTCCCTCAAACCCCCTGAGGTCCCTCAACCCCCCTGAGGTCCTTCAACCCCCCCTGAGGTCCCTCAACCCCCCTGGTGGCCTCAACACCCTTGAGGTTCCTCAGTGCCCCCTGAGGTCCTCCAACCACCCTGAGGTCCCTCAACCCCCCTTGAGGTCCCTCAAACCCCATTGATGTTCTTCAACCCCCCTGAGGTCCCTCAACAACCTCTTGTTGTCCTTCAACCCCCCCTGATGTCCCTCAACCCCCCTTGAGGTCCCTCAACCCTCCTTGATGTTCCTCAACCCCCCCGATGTCCCTCAACCCCCCTTGAGGTCCCTCACGTCCCTGGTGGCCCCAACATCCTGGAGGTCCCTCAACCCTCCTTGATGTCCCTCAACCCCCCTTGATGTTCCTCAACCCCCCCTGAGGTCCCTCAACCCCCCTGGTGGCCTCAACACCCTGGAGGTCCCTCAACCCCCCTTGAGGTTCCTCAAGTCCCCAGAGGTCCCTCAACCACCTCTTGATGTCCTTCAACCCCCCTGAGGTCCCTCAACCCCCCTGATGTCCTTCAACCCCCCTGAGGTCCCTCAACCCTCCTTGAGGTCCCTCACGTTCCTGGTGGCCCCAACATCCTGGAGGTCCCTCAACCCCCCTGAGGTCCCTCAACCCCCCAGAGGTCCCTCAACCACCTCTTGATGTCCCTCAACCCCCCCTGAGGTCCCTCAACCCCCCTGATGTCCCTCAAGCCCCCTGAGGTCCCTCAACCACCTCTTGATGTCCCTCAACCCTCCTTGATGTTCCTCAACCCCCCCTGAGGTCCCTCAACCCCCCTGGTGGCCTCAACACCCTTGAGGTTCCTCAGTGCCCCCTGAGGTCCTTCAACCGCCCTGGAGGTCCCTCAACCACCTCTTGATGTTCCTCAACCCCCCTGAGGTCCCTCAACCCCCCTTGATGTCCCTCAACCCCCCTGAGGTCCCTCAACCACCTCTTGATGTTCCTCAACCCCCCCTGAGATCCCCAAACCCCCTGAGATCCCTCAACCCCCTGATGTCCTTCAACCACCCCTTGATGTCCTTCAACCCCCCTTGAGGTCCCTCAACCCCCCTGATGTTCCTCAACCCCCCCGAGGTCCCTCAACCACCTCTTGATGTCCCTCAACCCTCCTTGATGTTCCTCAACCCCCCCTGAGGTCCCTCAACCCCCCTGGTGGCCTCAACACCCTGGAGGTCCCTCAACCCCCCTTGAGGTTCCTCAAGTCCCCAGAGGTCCCTCAACCCCCCTGGTGGCCTCAACACCCTGGAGGACCCTCAACCCCCCTTGAGGTTCCTCAAGTCCCCAGAGGTCCCTCAACCCCCCTTGAGGTCCCTCAACCCCCCTGATGTTCCTCAACCCCCCTGATGTTCCTCAACCCCCCTGAGGTCCCTCAACCACCCCTTGAGGTCCCTCAACCACCCCTTGAGATCCCTCAACCTCCCTGAGGTCCCTCAACCCCCCTGAGGTCCCTCAACCCCCCAGAGGTCCCTCAACCACCTCTTGATGTCCCTCAACCCCCCCTGAGGTCCCTCAACCCCCCTGAGGTCCCTCCAGTCCCCGATGTCCCTCCACCCCCCCCTTGGTGGTCCCCGGAGCTCCTCCACGGTTCCCCCCCCTCAGATGTCCCTCACCTCACCTCACCTCACCGTGGTGGTGGTGGTGGTGGTGGTGGTGGTGGTGTCATCTCCAGGCCCTGTGTGGGGCGGAGGACCCCGAGGACATCCGGGCGGCGTCGCAGGCGCAGGCGGAGCGCGCGGCGGCCATGGCCGAGTTCAGCGAGAGCCTCAGCCCCGACGACGAGCGAGGGGGCCCCGAGCAGGAGGAGGAGCTCTCCAAGGCCGAGCAGGAGATCGCGGCCCTGGTGGAGCAGGTGAGGGGGGGGACAGGTCCTGGAGGACCTGGGGGTGGAGGATCTGGAGGTCCCAGGAGGTCCCAGGTGGTCCCAGGTGTCCATGGGACGTGTGGGGTGGAGGGTCTGGAGGTCCCAGGTGGTCCCAGGTGTCCATGGGACGTGTGGGGTGGAGGCTCTGGAGGTCCCAGGTGGTCCCAGGTGGTCCCAGGTGTCCATGGGCCGTGTGGGGTGGAGGCTCTGGAGGTCCCAGGTGGTCCCAGAAGGTCCCAGGTGTCCATGGGAGGATCTTGAGAACCTGGGGGTGGAGGGTCTGGAGGTCCCAGGTGGTCCCAGGTGTCCATGGGACGTGTGGGGTGGAGGCTCTGGAGGTCCCAGGTGGTCCCAGGTGTCCATGGGACGTGTGGGGTGGAGGGTCTGGAGGTCCCAGGTGGTCCCAGGTGGTCCCAGGTGTCCATGGGACGTGTGGGGTGGAGGCTCTGGAGGTCCCAGGTGGTCCCAGGTGGTCCCAGGTGTCCATGGGACGTGTGGGGTGGAGGCTCTGGAGGTCCCAGGAGGTCCCAGGTGGTCCCAGGTGTCCATGGGAGGATCTTGAGAACCTGGGGGTGGAGGGTCTGGAGGTCCAAGGTGGTCCCAGGTGGTCCCAGGTGTCCATGGGACGTGTGGGGTGGAGGCTCTGGAGGTCCCAGGTGGTCCCAGGTGTCCATGGGACGTGTGGGGTGGAGGATCTGGAGGTCCCAGGTGGTCCCAGGAGGTCCCAAGTGTCCATGGGAGGATCTTGAGAACCTGGGGGTGGAGGGTCTGGAGGTCCCAGGTGGTCCCAGGTGTCCATGGGACGTGTGGGGTGGAGGGTCTGGAGGTCCCAGGAGGTCCCAGGTGGTCCCAGGTGTCCATGGGACGTGTGGGGTGGAGGGTCTGGAGGTCCCAGGAGGTCCCAGGTGGTCCCAGGTGTCCATGGGACGTGTGGGGTGGAGGCTCTGGAGGTCCCAGGAGGTCCCAGGTGGTCCCAGGTGTCCATGTGACATGTGGGGTGGAGGCTCTGGAGGTCCCAGGAGGTCCCAGGTGTCCATGGGCCATGTGGGGTGGAGGCTCTGGAGGTCTCAGGAGGTCCCAGGTGGTCCCAGGTGTCCATGGGACGTGTGGGGTGGAGGCTCTGGAGGTCCCAGGTGGCCCCAGGTGGTCCCAGGTGTCCATGGGACGTGTGGGGTGGAGGCTCTGGAGGTCCCAGGAGGTCCCAGGAGGTCCCAGGTGTCCATGGGCCGTGTGGGGTGGAGGGTCTGGAGGTCCCAGGTGGTCCCAGGAGGTCCCAGGTGTCCATGGGAGGATCTTGAGAACCTGGGGGTGGAGGGTCTGGAGGTCCAAGGTGGTCCCAGGTGGTCCCAGGTGTCCATGGGACGTGTGGGGTGGAGGCTCTGGAGGTCCCAGGAGGTCCCAGGAGGTCCCAGGTGCCCCCAGGAGGTCCCAGGTGGTCCCAGGTGCCCCCAGGTGCCCCCATGCCCGGTTCCCCCCCCTTCCCCAGCTGACGCCGATCGAACGTTACGCCATGAACTTCCTGGAGGCGTCGCTGGAGGACGTGAGCAGAGAGGAGCTGAAACAGGCCGAGGTGGGCACGGGGAGCACCCAGAGGGGCACCCAGGGGCTGGGGGGGGGGCTGGGGGTCTCTCTGGGCTCTCTCTGGGGGTCTCTATGGTCTCTCTGGGTCTCTCTATGGTCCCTATGGGTCTCTGGGGGTCTCTATGGTCTCTCTATGGTTTCTCTGGGTCTCTGGGGGTCTCTCTGGGGGTCTCTGGAGTCTCTTTGGGTCTCTCTATGGTCCCTGTGGGTCTCTATGGTCTCTCTGGGGGTCTCTCTGGGTCTCTCGTGGTCTCTATGGTCTCTCTGTGGTCCCTATGGGTCTCTGGGGGTCCCTCTGGGGGTCTCTCTATGGTCCCTATGGGTCTCTGGGTCTCTCTCTGGGGGTCTCTTGTGGTCTCTATGGTCTCTCTGGGTCTTTTTGAGGTCTCTCTGGGGGTCTCTGGGTGTCTGTCATGGTCTGTATGGTCTCTCTATGGTCTCTGCGGGGGTCTTGGGGGTCTCTGGGTCTCTCTCTATGGTCTCTCTGGGTGTCTCTGGGGTCTCTGTGGTCTTTGTGGGAGTCTCTATGGTCTCTCTATGGTCTCTGGGGGTCTCTCATGGTCTCTATGGTCTCTCAGGGTCTCTCTGGGGTCTCTGGGTCTCTCTATGGTCTCTGGGGGTCTCTGGGGTCTCTCTGGGTCTCGCATGGTCTCTGTGGTCCCTGGGGGTCTCTCTGGGGGTCTCTGGTGTCTCACTATGGTCTCTCTGGGGTCTCTCTGGGGGTCTCTCTGGGCTCTCTGGGTCTCTCGTGGTCTCTATGGTCCCTATGGGTCTCTCTGGGGGTCTCTGGGGTCTCTCTATGGGTCTCTGGGGTCTATCTGGTCTCTCTGGAGGTCTCTCTAGGGGTCTCTCTGGGGATCTCTATGGTCTGTCTTTGGGGGGTCTCTGGGGTCTCTCTGTGGTCTCTCTGGGGGTCTCTCTGGGTCTCTCTATGGTTTCTCTCTGGTCTCTCTGGGGTCTCTGTGGTCTCTCTGGGGGTCTCGGGGGTCTCTCTGGGACAGCTCTCCCCTCCCCCCCCCCAGGAGCAGGTCGCGGCCGCGCGCAAGGACATTGACGAGGCCAAGGGGGGGGGGCGCTTCCGGTTGCCGCCGCAAGAGGAGGAGGAAGAGGAAGAGGCGGCGGCGGCGATGGCGGCGCCGGGCGCGGACGAGGACGATGGCGGCGCCGCCACGGTGGGAGGAGGGGCCCGGCGGGCGCGGCGAGCGAGAGGACCCCCCCGGCCGACCCTTCCCCCCCGCCCGGGCACCCGCGCCAGCCAACGGCTGCGCGCCGCCAACGCCCCGCCCCCTCCGGCCGCGCCGCCGTCGCCGCGAGCGACGCCGACGACGTCCCTGCGCGTGACCGCGCCGCCATCGCCGACGTCGCCGCGAGCGACGCCGCCGCCATCGCAGGCGGCGCCGACATCACCGACGTCACCGCGGGCAACGGCGACGCCATCGCAGGCGACGCCACCCTCGCCACGAGCGACGCCGACGCCATCACGAGCGACGCCGATGGCGCCGCAAGCGACGCCGATCCCGACACAGGCGACGCCGCCATCACCGCAAGCGACGCCGACGTCACCGCGGGCGCCGCCGCTGCCGTCGCAGGTGACGCCGCCATCGCTGCGAGCGACGCCGACTCCGCCACAACCGCCCGCGACGGCGACGCCGCCATCGCTGCGGGTGACGGCGGCTTCCCCGCCCCCCTCGCTGACCCCTCCGGCCGCCGCCGCGACGTCACCGGGGGACGCACTGCCTTCGCAACCCAACATGGCGGCGGCGCAAGCCAACGCGCCGGCCTCGCAAGCCGAGACGTCGCCGCCGCCTCCAGTGACATCACGGCCTCCCGCGGCGACGCCGCAGCCGCTCGCGTCAACGGCGACGCCGACACCGCCCGCTGTGACGTCACAGGCGCCGCCCCGCACCCCTCCTCCGCCCTCGCCGCCGCCGCCGCCGCCATCCCCAGGGACTCTTGCGCCGCCCCAGGCCGCGCCGACGCCGTCCCCGGTGACCTCAGAGGTGACGACGGCCACAGCGACCTCGCCGGTGCCTTCGGAGCCGGCGCCGCCATCGCGGGGCCCGCGGCGCCGCCGCAGCGCGGACGTGGAGATCCGGCAGAGCCGGGGGCCGGGCCCGGCGGCCACGGTGCTGCGGCGCCTCCCGGGGCGCCTGGTGACGGTGCTGGAACCCCCGGCGCCCGCCCGGCCGCGCCGCCGCCGCCATGACACCCCCTCGGGCGGCGGCACCGCCGCCGGACCCGGCCCGGCCAAGCGACGCCGCGGTCGCCCCCCGAAGCGCCGGGGCGGCGGGCGCCGCCGCCATCACCTCACCCAAGATGGCGGCGGCGTGGCACGGCGGCGCCGGGGGCGGCCGGCGCGGGGGGGGAGGCGGCGGCGCGGCGCCCGCTGCGGAGCAGAGTCCCGCGGCAGCGAAGCGGCGGCGGGGGCGGCCGCCCAAGCGCACGGCGTCGCCGCCCCCGACCCCGCGCAGCACCCGCCGCCATCCCGGCGCCGCCCTCATGGCGCCCCTCGAGCGGGAGCCCCCCCGGCGGCGCCGCCGCCCGCGCTCGCCGCCGCCTTCCGAGGACGAAGATGGCGGCGGCGGCAGCAGCGGCGACGAGGGGGAGGGGACGGCGGCGGCGCGGAGACCCCCCCCGAAGCGGCGGCGGCGGCGCGCGGGGGCGGCGGTGATGGCGGCAACGCGGCCGCCGGCGCGACGCAGGAACCACCCGGCGCCACCCCCGGCCTCGGCGCGGCGAGGGCGGCAACGGCGGCGCCAACAGCCCCCGCGCCGGTGCGCCGCCCCCACCCCCGGGGGCTCCCCCGTGCCCACCGACAGCCCCTCAGCCGCCGCCGCCATTCGCGGGCGCAAGGCCAAGACGTGACCTCCTCCCCCCCGCGCCGCCCTCCCCTCTCCCGGGCGGGTCCAGCGGGCCGGCAAGATGGCCGACAGGGGCCACAAGATGGCCGACAGGGGCCACAAGACGGCCGACAGGGGCCACAAGACGGCCGACCAGTATCTCAAAATGGCTGACAGGGGCCACAAGATGGCCGACAGGGACCGAATGTGGCCGTGAAGGGCCTCAATATCGCTGTGTGGGGCTCTAAAATGGCCGACAAGGCCTTAAGATGGGAGACGGGGCCCAAATATGGCCATGAGGGGACTTAACATGGCCGCCTGCGGCCTGACGTCACTGGATTGGGCCCTAAAATGGCTGATGAGGCCATTGGCCAATGGCTGATGGGACCCGGAAGCGGCCAACCAGGAGTCACAAGATGGCTGACGGGGCCCTTACGGTGCCCCATGAGGGCCCCAAGATGGCTGACAGCGCCAAGGGGCACCCTGAGGGCGCTCAAGATGGCCGCCTGCGGCACTGGTGCCGCTGAATGGGGCCCTAAGATGGCCGACGGGGCCCTGTTGAAGGCTGTAGGTGGGGGGCGGACCCAAAATGGCTGCCACCACTGGGCATTGGGTGACCACGCCCCCAACATGGCCGACAGTGACACCCCATCCCCTGGGCAGCCAATGCTGGCCCAAGATGGCCGCCCCAGCACGTGATGATGTCAGAGGCGGTGGCCATCTTGCATGTGGTGATGTCACACCTGGCGGCCATCTTGGACAGTGATGTCAGAGCCTGGCGCCGTCTCGACTTCAAGGGTCACCTGACCTGGCGGCCATCTTGACCCCAGCAGCCATTGTACTTGGCGGCCATCTTGGCTCCTCTGATCACCTGACCTCGTGGCCATCTTGAATCCGTGGTCACCTGACCTGACGGCCACCCTGAATGCAGTGGACATGGTACTTGGTGGCCATCTTGACTCCCCTGTAGTCACCTGACCAGCTTCGATCCGTGGTCACCTGACCTGGTGGCCATTTTGTCTCCATTGGTCACCTGACCTGCTCGCCATCTTGATCCCAGTGGACATACGTGGCCGCCATCTTGACTCCTCTGGTCACCTGACCTGGCAGGCGGCCATCCTGACTCCAGCACCCATTGGGCCTGGCGGCCATCTTGAGCCCTGTCATCCATCCCCTGGCCTGGCCGCCATCTTGATTCCAGTGGACAGCTCTCCTGGCCTCCATGTTGACTCCTCTGGTCACCTGACTTTGCAGGCGGCCATCTTGACGTAAGCAGACTACGTGCCTGGTGGCCATATTGACTCCTTTGGTCACCTGACCTGGCCGCCATCCGGATTCCAGTGGACACCATACAAGGCCGCCATGTTGACTCCTCCAGTCACCTGACCTTGCCGCCATCTTGACTCCAGCAGACAGCCCTCTTGACTCCTCCGGTCAGCTGACCTGGCTTGGCCGCCATCTTGATTCCAGTGGACAGCCCTCCTGGCCGCCATATTGACTCCTCCAGTCACCTGACCTCGCCGGCAGCCATCTTGACTCCAGCAGTCACCTGACCTTCTCTCTCCCTCCCACCCCAGCCCTTCCTCCAAAGCCGCCATCTTGCCCCTGCGGCCATCTTGATGGTGGGGGGAGGGGAGGGGAGGGCTGGGGTTGGGGGTGGGGTGGGGGGGTTGGGGGTGGGGAGGGGTCTCTCGGGGGGGGGTTTTTTACCCGTTGTACATTGCGGGGGCCCCGCCCCCTGTACAGCCCCGTGTAAAATAGGTTCCTTTTCAACACGATCTATGCAAGGGGTGCTTTGTGTTGGGGCGGGGGGGGGGGAGAGTGGGGGGGGAGGCTGATGGGGGGAGGGGTTGCTTGGGGGGAGGGGCTCTGAGTGTGTCCCCACCCCCCCGGGGGGGGGGGGGGTCCATGTTGAGGCGGCACCGGGAGAGAACGCGTTAAATAAAGGGTTAAAAGTTGAGAGCTTGGGGGACCCCCCCCACCCCTCAACCCCCCCCCCCCCCCCAAATGTGCCCCAAGCTTAGGGACCCCCCCCCCCCCCCAAATCTGGGGACACCCCTCCCCCTCTGATCTCCCCCATAAGGGACCCCCTCAACCTCCCCCTCCCCCCCAAGTTTCGGGGGACACCCCTCCCCCACCCAAATCTAGGACATCCCCCACACACCCCCTCCCCAAGTTAAGGGACCCCCCCCCCCCCAGTCTCCACCCATTCTTCCAAACTCCCCCCCCCCCCTCCGAGTTTAGGGGGAATCCCC
>JAUMJL010002365.1:0-10812 GCA_033558185.1 Dromococcyx pavoninus | reverse complement strand
GGGGGATGGGGGGGGGGGAAGGAGGGGGGGGATGGGGGGGGGGAAGACGGGGGGGATGGGGGGGGTGACAGGGAAAGGGGGGGGGGGACAGAGTTGGGGGGGGCGATGGGGACGGGGGGATGGGAAAAGGGGGGGGATGGGGAAAGGGGGGGGGCCAAGGGCCGGGGTGGGCCCCGCCCTGACCCCGCGGTCCCCGTGTCCCCAGTGCTCGCTCTGGCCTGACCCCCCCTCCCTGGATTCGGCGACGTCACCGGTGTCACCTCCCCCCCCCCCTCCCCTCCCCCCCCGCGGTGTCATCCCCGGTCACCCCTCCCCCCCCCCCAACCCCCACCGCGCTGCCCCTCCCCCACCTTGCGGCGTTAATTAAAAACAACGAGTTTGACCCTTAATGAATCGACTCCCAGTGTCCTCCCAGTTATCCCAGTGGGGACTCTCAATTGCCCCAGTCCTCTCCCAGTTACCCCTCAGGGGTCTCCCAGTTGCCCCAGTCTCCTCCCAGTTGTTGCAGTGGAGTCTCCCAGTTGCCCCAGTCCCCTCCCAGGTGCCCCAGTACCCTCCCAGTTGTCCCAGAGGGGTTTCCCAGTTGCCCCAGTCCTCTCCCAGTTCCCCCAGTGCCCTCCTAGTTATCCCAGTGGGGTCTCCCAGATACCCCAGTCCTCTCCCAGTTGTCCCAGAGGGGTCTCCCAGTTGCCCCAGTCCTTTCCCAGTTACCCCACAGGGGTCTCCCAGTTGCTCCAGTCCCCTCCCAATTATCCCAGTGGAGCCTCCCAGTTATCCCAGTGGGGTCTCCTAGTTGCCCCAGTCCCCTCCCAGTTGTCCCACGTCTCCCAGTTGCCCCAGTACTCTCCCAGTTGCCTTAGAGGAGTCACTCAGTTGCCCCAACCCCCAAATGGGGCGAAGAGACCCCAAAATAGGCTCCGAGACCCCCAAAATGGGAAGAGAAAGACCCAAAAGAGGCTTGAAAAGAGAAAAAAAGAGCCCAGGAACCAAAAAAAGGGCCCAAAGACCCCAAAATAGGCTCTGAGACCCCCAAAATGGGCCCAAAGACCCCAAAATGGGCCCAAAACCCCCAAAATAAGGTCCAGAGACCCCCAAATGGGCCCAAAGACCCCCCAAATGGGAAGAGAAAGTCCCCAAAAAGGCTTGAAAAGAGCAAAAAAAGAGCCCAGGAACCAAAAAAGGGCCCAAAGACCCTCAAATGGACCCAAAGACCCCAAAATAAGGTCCAAGACCTCCAAAATGGGCCCAAAGACCCCAAAATAGGCCCTGAGACCCCCAAATGGGAAGAGAAAGACCCAAAAAGGGCTTGAAAAGAGCAAAAAAAGAGCCCAGGAAGCAAAAAAGGGCCCAAAGACCCCAAAAAGGGCCCAAAGACCCCAAAATAGGTGAGAGGTCCAAAGGTCACCTGGTGTAAAGGTCAAAGAGGGGTCAGAGGTCAGAGAGGGGTCAGAGGTCAAAGAGGGGTCAGAGGCCAAAAGGTCATCGGGTCAAAGGTCAAGTTGGGGTCGGAGGTCGAAAGGTCATCAGGTCAAAGAGGGGTCAGAGGTCAGAGTCATCGGGTCAGAGGTCAAAAGGTCATCAGGTCAAAGGTCAAGTTGGGGTTGGAGGTCGAAAGGTTATGAGGTCAAGAGGGGTCAGAGGTCAAAAGGTCATCGAGTCAAAGGTCAACTTGGGGTCAGAGGTCAAAAGGTCATCGGGTCAAAGAGGGGTCAGAGGCCAAAAGGTCATCGGGTCAAAGGTCAAATTGGGATCGGAGGTCGAAAGGTCATAAGGTCAAAGAGGGGTCAGAGGTCAGAGTCATCGGGTCAGAGGTCAAAAGGTCATCGAGTCAAAGGTCAACTTGGGGTCAGAGGTCAAAAGGTCATCGGGTCAAAGGTCAAAGTGGGGTCAGAGTTCAAAAGGTCATCGGGTCAAAGGTCAAATAGGGGTCATAGTTCAAAGGTCATCGGGTCAAAGAGGGGCCAGAGGCCAAAAGGTCATCGGGTCAAAGGTCAAAGAGGGGTCAGAGGCCAAAAGGTCATCGGGTCAAAGAGGTCAAAAGGTCATCGGGTCAAAGAGGGGTCATAGTTCAAAGGTCATCGGGTCAAAGGTCAAAGAGGGGTCAGAGGCCAAAAGGTCATCGGGTCAAAGGTCACCGGTTCCGATACTGGAAACGACGAGAAATAAACTCCTTTTCAGCCTCTTTGAGGTGCAGGTGGTGATTTGGGGCCCTTTGGGGAGGTCTGGGGGGAAATCTGGGGGGGGAATTGGGGGGGGGTGGGGGAATTGGGGGTAAAAATGGCTTCTTTTGGAGCCTCTCGGGGGATTTGAGGTAAAAAAATGCAATTTTGGGGAAGCCTGAGGGGGAATTTGAGAAAATTTTGAGAAAAGGCTCCATAAGGGCTCTCCATCCAAAAATCAAGAAAAAGAAGCAAAAAAACAGTCAAAATCATCCAAAATCAAGCAAAAGAAGAAAAAAACAGCCAAAATCATGCAAAATCAAGGAAAAAACAGTTGAAATCATCCAAAATAAAGCAAAAGAAGCAAAAACCAGTCAAAATCATCCAAAATCAAGCAAAACACCAGTTGAAATCATCCAAAATCAAGCAAAAGAAGCAAAAAAACTGCCAAAATCATCCGAAATCAAGAAAAGAAGCAAAAACCAGCTAAAATCATCCAAAATCAAGCAAAAGAAGCAAAAAACAGCCAAAATCATCCAAAATCAAGCAAAAAAAACAGTTGAAATCATCCAAAATCAAGGAAAAGAAGCAAAAACCAGCCAAAATCATCCAAAATCAAGCAAAAAAAACAGTTGAAATCATCCAAAATCAAGGAGAAGAAGCAAAAAACAGCCAAAATCATCCAAAATCAAGCAAAAAACAGTTGAAATCATCCAAAATCAAGCAAAAGAAGCAAAAAAACAGCCAGAATCAGCCAAAATCAAGCAAAAAACCAGTTGAAATCATCCAAAATCAAGCAAAAGAAGCAAAAAACAGCCAAAATCAGCCAAAATCAAGCAAAAGAAGCAAAAATCAGCCAAAATCATCCAAAATAAAGCAAAAACCAGTTGAAATCATCCAAAATAAAGCAAAATAAGCAAAAACCAGCCAAAATCATCCAAAATCAAGCAAAAACCAGTTGAAATCATCCAAAATCAAGCAAAAAAAACAGTTGAAATCATCCAAAATCAAGCAAAATGAGCAAAAAACAGCCAAAATCATCCAAAATCAAGCAAAAGAAGCCATTGGAATGCGCTGCCCAGGGAGGGGGTGGAGTCGCCGACCCTGGAGGTGTTTAAGGGGAGACTGGATGAGGCACTGAGTGCTGTGGTTTAGATGATGGTTGGCGTTGGCGTTGCCGTTGCCGTTGCCGTTGCCGTTGCCGTTGCCGTTGCCGTTGAGTTGGGTCATAGGTTGGACTCGATGACCTCAGAGGTCCTTCCCAACCTTGTGACACTGTCATATTCTGATCATTTTGCACCACACAAATATTGACGACACCAAAGGGTATTTTTGCTTTCTTTAAGCCCAGTGTGGAGTTGTTGGAATCCTTTCTGATGACATCAAAGCTGATCCAGTAACCCCAGGTGAAAATCTAAAGATCAGACTGGAGGGCTTGAAGAGATCCTTCCAGGATTTATTGGGTGTGATCTTTCTGGAGGCCCAGGTGGGATAACTGGCATTTAATTCCTCTATAGATGGGTAAAAAGCATTAAAACATTTTGCTTGTGTTTCACCCACTCTCAACTCTGGTCTGAAGTCCCAGTTCAGATTTATCTCCTTATTTCTCCTCCATTCCTTCTTTTACCTTGGTTTTTCTTGTGGTGTTGGCTTTGCAAAAGCATAAACACATAAAGCAAACCCCAAATCCCAAGGGGGGTGATTTAGCCCGGTAAATCTTATTTATAAAGTCATAGAATGATTTTGTAGGATCATGGAATGAAGGGGCTTCAAAACCAACCCAGTTCCACCCAGTTCCATGGGCAGGGACACCTCCCACCGGATCAGGGGGCTCCGAGCCCCATCCAACCTGACCTTGGACACCTCCAGGGATGGGGCAGCCACAGCTTCTGGACAACCAGTGCCAGGGCCTCCCCACCCTCAGGGTGAAATCCTCTTCCAGGTGCAAAGGGAAAGCGGGTGAAGCGCTGCCACTTCTTTGTGCGTTCCCCATCGCTCATCCAAGCCCTCAATCCTCTCCGTGTGTCCTTCCAGCACCACAGTGAGCGGTGCCTGGCGTGGGATTTCATTTTCTTTGCTCTTGGCCCTCGGTTTGAGGTGACCTCACTGCTCTGTTCCTGGCAGCAAGAAGCCAGCAGCCGTCTGTGGGCCACCTGTGGCTGTTGATGGCAACTCAGCTTCCCCTCCCAGCGGGTGCTGCTCGCTGGGACCCTCCAGGCCTTTATCCGTCCCCCTGGGGCTGTTTGGAGCCGTGCCTCGGTTTCCCCGTGTTTAGGACAGAGATGAAGATGGGGACTTGCTCAAGAATCTGGTTTTGTGCTTCCAAGAGAGCTTTGAGCAGATGATTTTCTATTATTTATATCTCTGCAAGGTGGAGGATCTCAAATTCCATTCCCTGTCCCGCTTGGTGGGGAGGAGGGAGGGAAACTGGGAGTGAAGTTGAGCCCGAGAAGCAGTTGGGAGTGAAGCAACTGATGGATTCCTGGAGGTGCCAAAAGGGGTTTCCAGTTTTAATATTAAATCAACCCCCTGGCACAATCAGCCAGGAACAATTTCCTGACGGGGGGGTTTGCCTTGAAGGAGCTGAACCCTTTCTCAGAGGGCCCAGGTGCCTGACACGTGGCTCTGACTTTCCTCTCAGCCACTTGTTGGAAGCTCTGCTGCTTCCTCAGATGCCAAAACCCAGGAGCTGCCCTTCGGCCGCGCCCTTGAGAACCCCCTGGGTGATATTTGCACATCCATAAGGTCAGCAGTCGTCGGCAGAGCCGGGGTGCGAGGGCAGCACCCACGGGATGGCTTCTGGTGTGGGCAGGAAGGACAGCTGAGAGCAAAACCCAAAGCTGTTCGCGTCGCTCCAAGGCTCCAGGAATTCCAAAGCCATAAGGACCACCATCTGATGAGGTTTGGTGCACCAGAAAGAGGGAAACTCCTACAAGAGGGAACTCATCTGCAACCCAGCTCGGCACAAACTCAGAAGGTTCATTTAATCGTAAGAATTAATGATATTATTCTTTATCTGCACTTGTTCACACAACCAAGGTGATAAAAACACACCCAACGCCTCGGGAAACGGAAGAGAAAATTGGATTGAACAGGGAGATAGAAAATTTATTACAGAAATGTGTTCATCTGCTGGGCTGGTTTTATGTTGGAGCAGCAAGGGATTTTAGAATGGGCTGAGGAACCAAAAAAGGGATTGAGGGACCCAAAAATGGGCTGAGGAATCAAAAAAGAGATTGAGGGACCCAAAAATGGGCTGAGGGATACAAAAAAATGGGCTGAGGAAACAAAAAATGGATTGAGAGAACCAAAAATGGGCTGAGGGCTACAAAAAATGGATTGAGGAACCCAAAAATGGATTGAGGAACCCAAAAATGGATTGAGGAAACCAAAAATGGGCTGAGGAAACCCAAAAATGCATTGAGGGAACCAAAAATTGATTGAGGAGGTGGAAAATGGATTGAGGAAACCAAAAAGGGATTGAGAAAGCCAAAAATAGATTTAGGAACACAAAAATGGATTGAGGGACCAAAAATGGATTGAGGGACCCAAAAATGGGCTGAGGGAACCCAAAAATGGATTCAGGGACCAAAAAATGGTCTGAGGAACCCAAAAATGGATTGAGGAAACCAAAAGTGGATTGAGGAAACCAAAAATGGATTCAGGGACCCAAAAATGGATTGAGGAACCCAAAAATGGAATCAGGCACTGAAAAATGGATTGAGGAAAGCAAAAATTGGCTGAAGAACCCAAAAATGGGTTCAGGAACCAAAAAATGGATTGAGGGACCCAAAAATGGGCTGAGGGACCAAAAAATGGATTGAGGGAACCAAAAATGGATTGAGGAACCCAAAAATGGTTTGAGGAAACCAAAAATGGATTGAGGAACCAAAACAAGGGCTGAGGGACCAAAAAATGGATTGAGGGACCCAAAAATGGGCTGAGGGACCAAAAAATGGATTGAGGGACCCAAAAATCCCAAAAATAGATTGAGGGACCCAATTATAGGCTGAAGGACCCAAAAATGGATTGAGGAACCCAACTATAGGCTGAAGGACCCAAAAGTGGATTGAGGAACCCAAAAATGGGCCGAGGATCCCTAAAATGGATTGAGGAATCCAAAAATGGGCCGAGGGTCCCAGAAATGGATTGAAGGACCCAAAAAGGGATTGAGGAACCCAAAAAATGGATTGAAGGACCCAAAAATGGGCTGAGGAACCCAAAAATGGGCTGAGGGACCCAGAAATGGAGCGGTGGAGCCAGGCCTTGGCGTAGAGGTGAGCTGGGAAGGGGCCGTGGAGACGGCGTCTGGGCAGGGGGGGGGGGGGGGCATCGGTGTCCCTGGAGGTGTCTGTGTGGAAGGACGCGAGCTCTCACGGGACGCACGAGCGCGGCGGACGCGGAAGTCGACCAGTGGGACGCCCCCTCCCGGAACGCACGGACCCCCACCCAAGAGACGCACCCCAGCCCCAGCAGGCGCTCGAGCCCACCCACGGGACGCACCCACCCCCCCCCAGAGGACAGGGACGCCCCCTCCCTCCCAAGGGATATCCTCTCCCCACCCCCAACGCCCCAACGCGCCCTCCCACGGGATACCCGGCCCCTTCAGCAGACGCGGACGCCCACCCACGGGACCCCCCCCCAGATACAGCCGTGCACCCACGAGACAGGACACCCAAGGACAGACAGACAGACAGCGTTGATGCTTCGTTGGGGTTTATTGGTAGGGTTCAGGGGGCAGTGGCGCGGTGCCGCGCAGGTGCTGTTGGTGCCCCTTCAGCGGCGGCGGGAGCGTCTCACGCGCCTGGTTGGCTGATACTGGGCGTGGCGCGCCCGAGACGCGCGTGTCGCCGCATTCCGGCGGCGGCGGGTGCCGCGGCGGCGCCGGCGCCGTGTTGTGCCGCTGCGGCGAGGTGCGCGGCTTCGGCTGCGGCTGCGCCTGGCGCGAGCCATATTGCCTCTGGCAGGTATGCGACCCTTTCCCGCCAACCCTGCCCCTTTAATAGGGGTGCGGCCCATTGTGACATCATAATGATGCTCAGGCGGCATTGTGATGTCATCGGTGACGTCACAATGGCACCGCTCCAACCGTTCTCACCGCTGGTATGAGTGAGCGCCGTGGCCAGCGGCGCTTCGACGTTCTACCCCGCTGCCCCGGGCCCGCAATTCTGCCCCGTCGAGAATGTGACGTCACCGATGACATCACAATGCCGCCTGAGCATCATTATGATGTCACAATGGGCCGCACCCCTATTAAAGGGGCAGGGTTGGCGGGAAAGGGTCGCATACCTGCCAGAGGCAATATGGCTCGCGCCAGGCGCAGCCGCAGCCGAAGCCGCGCACCTCGCCGCAGCGGCACAACACAGCGCCGGCGCCGCCGCGGCACCCGCCGCCGCCGGAATGCGGCGACACGCGCGTCTCGGGCGCGCCACGCCCAGTATCAGCCAACCAGGCGCGTGAGACGCTCCCGCCGCTGCTGAAGGGGCACCAACAGCACCTGCGCGGCACCGCGCCACTGCCCCCTGAACCCTACCAATAAACCCCAACGAAGCATCAACGCTGTCTGTCTGTCTGTCCTTGGGTGTCCTGTCTCGTGGGTGCACGGCTGTATCTGGGGGGGGGGGGTCCCGTGGGTGGGCGTCCGCGTCTGCTGGAGGGGCCGGGTATCCCGTGGGAGGGCGCGTTGGGGCGTTGGGGGTGGGGAGAGGATATCCCTTGGGAGGGAGGGGGCGTCCCTGTCCTCTGGGGGGGGTGGGGGTGTCCCATGGGTGGGCTCGAGCGCCTGCTGGGGCTGGGGTGCGTCTCTTGGGTGGGGGTCCGTGCGTTCCGGGAGGGGGCGTCCCACTGGTCGACTTCCGCGTCCGCCGCGCTCGTGCGTCCCGTGAGAGCTCGCGTCCTTCCACACAGACACCTCCAGGGACACCGATGCCCCCCCCCCCCCCCCCGCCCCCTGCCCAGACGCCGTCTCCACGGCCCCTTCCCAGCTCACCTCTACGCCAAGGCCTGGCTCCACCGCTCCATTTCTGGGTTCCTCTGCCCATTTTTGGGTCCTTCAATCCATTTCTGGGACCCTCAGCCCATTTTGGGGTTCCTCAGCCCATTTTTGGGTCCCTCAATCCATTTTTGGGTCCCTTAATCCATTTTTAGATCCCTCAGCCCATTTTTGAGTCCCTCGAACTTTTTGGGGGTTCCTCAGCCCATTTTTGGGTCCCTCAATCCTTTTTTTTGGGTTCCTCTATCCATTTTTGGGTTCCTCAGCCCATTTTTGGGTTCCTCAACCCATTTTTTGGTTTCCTGAGCCCATTTTTCGGGTCCCTCAATCCATTTTTGGGTCCCTCAGCCCATTTTTGAGTCCCTCGAACTTTTTGGGGGGTCCTCAGCCCATTTTTGGGTCCCTCAATCCATTTCTGGGACCCTCAGTCCATTTTTGGGTTCCTCAATCCATTTTTGGGTCCCTCAATCCATTTTTGGATCCCTCAATCCATTTTTGGGTCCTTCAGCCTATAATTGGGTTCCTCAATCCATTTTTGGATTGAGGGACCCAAAAAAGGATTGAGGAACCCCAAAAATGGGCTGAGGGTCCCAGAAATGGATTGAGGGACCCAAAAATGGGCTGAGGAACCCAAACCCACGCCCACACAGGCAACTGTCAATCAGTAGAGGCCACACCCCCTTTGGCCCTGCAGACTGGGAGCACTGGTCTGGACTGGTCTGGACTGGTCTTTTGCAATGACTCGGACTCGTCTAGACTGGTCTGGACATGTCTGCAATGGATGATACTGGTCTGTACTGGTCTATACTGGTCTGTGCAATGACTTGGACTGGTCTGGACTGGTCTGCAATGAATGTTACTGGTCTGTGCTGGTCCATACTGGGAGCTGTGTCCACCTGGGGGTACAGATGGGGACACGGGCACTGGAATCACTGGGAGGGGCACTGGGAGGCACTGGGAGGCACTGGGAGGCACTGGGTGACCCCGGGTCCCATTCTGACCCCCACCAGCACCTACTAAAGCTCCGCTCCCAGTGACTCCCTGTCCTCTCCCAGTGACTCCCAGTCCCCTCCCAGTAGTCCCCGTCCCCTCCCCTTGGCCCTAGTGGGGCCTCCCAGTGACTCACAGTTCCCTCCCAGTGACTCCCAGTTGCCCCAGTCCACACCTAGTGGCCCCAGTGGGGCCTCCCAGTGACTCCCAGTCCCCTCCCAGTGGCTCCGAATCCCTCCCAGTGACTCCCCAGTCCCCTCCCAGTGGCTCCGAATCCCTCCCAGTGACTCCCAGTCCCCTCCCAGTGGCCCCAGTGGGGCCTCCAAGTGACTCCCCAGTCCCCTCCCAGTGGCTCCGAATCCCTCCCAGTGACTCCCAGTCCCCTCCCAGTGGCCCCAGTGGGGTCTCCAAGTGACTCCCCAGTCCCCTCCCGGTGGCTCCCAATCCCTCCCAGTGACTCCCAGTCCCCTCCCAGTAGTCCCAGTCCCCTCCCAGTGGCCCCAGTGAGGCCTCCAAGTGACTCCCAGTCCCCTCCCAGTATACCCAGTCTTCTCTCAGTCCCGTCCCAGTGGCTCCCAGTCCCTCCCAGTGGCGGGATGGAGGCGCTGGGGCGGCGCCAGCAGCTCCTGGGGTCGCTGGGCTGGGCGGGACGGGGGGCGCTGGGGGCGGCGGCGCTGGGGCTGGGGGCGGCCCTGGGGGTGGCGGAGCTGGAGGCGAGGGGGGGGCCCTGCCAGGTACGGGGGGGGGGGGCACCCATGGGTGGGGAGGGGGGGGCACCCATGGGGGGGGGAGGGGGGGCATCGATGGGTGGGGGAGGGGAAGGGGGGGCACCCATGGGGGGGAGGGGAAGGGGGGCCTGTGGGGGAGGTGAAAGGGGGGGGCACCCATGGGGGGGGGAGGGGGGGCATCTATGGGGGAGGGGGAAAGTTACTGGTCCCAGTTCTGGGGAGCTGGGGGGACACCAGGGGGCACTGGGCATTACTGGGCGTTACTGGTCCCAGTTCTGGGGAGCTGGGTGGACACTGGGGGTTCACTGGGGGGACACTGGGTGTTACTGGGTGTTACTGGTCCCAGTTCTGGGGAGCTGGGGAGGCACCGGGGGGGGCACCGGGTGTTACTGGGCGTTACTGGGAGTTACTGATCCCAGTTCCAGGGAGCTGGGGGGGGCACCGGGGTGGGCACTGGGGGGGGGCACTGGGGCGTTACTGGGCGTTACTGGTCCCAGTTCCGCGGGTGCCGGTTCCTCCTGGAGCTCCTCCTCACCCTCTCCACGCTGACGCTGCTCCCGTTGCTCCTCCTTTACCGGTTGCGGCGCCTGCAGGTGCCCCTCCCCCACCCGCCCCTCCCCCCACCCCCAACCCCCCCACCCCCTCCCCCCGTGCTAAGGGAATGGGGGGGGGAGGGGAGGGGTCCCTGCACCCCGGGGGGGGCCCAATAAAGGGGGAAGGGTGGGGGGGTCCCAGGGTCCCCTTTAGAGGAAAGGGGGGGTCCCAGGTATCAGGGTCCCCCCTGGGTGGGGCAGTGGGGGGTCCCTGAGTCCCTGTGGAGGGAAGGGGGGGGGTCCCAGGTATTGGGGTTACCCCTGGGTCCCTATGGAGGGAAGGGGGGGGTCCCAGGTATTGGGGTCCCCCCTGGGTTAGGGATGGGGGGGTCCCTGGGTCCCTATGGAGG
>JAUMJL010002364.1:0-39499 GCA_033558185.1 Dromococcyx pavoninus | reverse complement strand
CCCGGGATTGACATGGCTGGGGGCGGGGCGGGGGCGGGGCCAGAGCGGGCCCCGCCGAGTCGCGTAGCAGCGGGGACGCGGCCATGGCGGAGGCGGCGGCGGAGCCGGATCCAGCGCGGGATCCAGCGCGGGGTGAGGCCGCGGCGGGCGCCGAGGAGACCGTGAAGATCATCTGCCTGGGCGACAGCGCCGTGGGCAAATCCAAGTGCGTGGCTGCGGGAACGGGCGGTCTCGGTCCCTCTCCCGGGGTTTTGGTCTCGGTCTCCGTGTCGCAGTCGCGGTCCCTTTCCCTGTCCTGGTCCCAGTATCCCTGTCCAGGTCCCCGGTCCCAGTCTCGCTCTCGATCCCAGCGTCTCAGTCCTGTTCCTGATCCCAGTCTCGGTCCCAGTGTCGGTCCCGGTGTCCCGGTCTCGGTGTCACTCTTGGTCTCAATCTCAGTCTCCATCCCAGTCTCGGTGTCCCAGTGTCCCGGTCTCAGTCCCGGTCTCGGTCTCCATCTTGGTCTCAGTCCTGATTGTTGATCTCGGTCCCAGTCCCGATCTCAGTCTCGGTCCCTTGGTCACTTTCCCAATCTCAGTCTCAGTCCTGGTCTCGGTCTCAGTCTCAGTCTCAGTTCTAGTCCCCGTTCCTGTCTCAGTTTCAGTGTCTCAGTGTCTTGGTCCTGGTCTCCATCCTGGTCCTGGTCACAGTGTCTTGGTGTATCAGTCTTTATCTTGGTCTCTGTGTCCCGGTCTCGGTCTCGGTCTTGGTCCCAGTCTCAGTCTCATTCCTGGTCCTGGTCCTGATGTCCCAGTCCCAGTCTCAATCCCAGTGTCTCTGTCCTCGTCCCAGTCTCTGTCGTGGTCCTCCTGTTGGTCTCAGTCTTGGTGCCCTGGTCCCAGTCTCAGTCTTGGTGTCTCAGTCTTGGTCGTGGTCTTGGTCTCGGGCTCGGTCTCAGTCCCTGTCCCAGTCTCGATCCCCATCTTGATCCCCGTCTCGGTCGTAGTTTCGGTCTCGCTCTTGGTCCCGGTCCTGGTCCCGGTCCCGGTCCTGGTCCCGGTCCCGGTCCCTCATGGCTCCTCTCTCCCCACAGGCTGCTGGAAAGGTTCCTGCTCGATGCGTTGTATCCTTGTCCTGTGCTGCTCCTGGTCCTGCTCCCAGCCGGGATCTCAGGACCCCCAAGCAACTCTGGAATGGGATGGGGAGGGAAGGACAGTGAGGAGGAAGGGGTGACCTTTACGGGAGTGGGAGGGAGGGTGACCCAGAAGGCCAGCGGTGCCCTGGGCTGCATCCAAAGCTGTGGGACCAGCAGGACCAGGGAGGGGATTCTGCCCCTCTGCTCTGCTCCTGTGAGGCTCCACATGGAGTTCTGTCTCCAGTTCTGGAATCCCCAACATTAGAAGGAGATGGAACTGTTGAAACAGGTCCTGAGTAGGCCATGAATCAGAGGGCTGGAGCACCTCTGCTGTGAGGACAGGCTGAGAGTTGCTGTGTTTCAGGCTGGAGAAGAGAAGGCTCCAGGGAGACCTCATAGCAGCTTTCCAGTACCTGAAGGGGCTCCAGGAAAGCTGGGGAGGGACTTTTTCCAAGGCCCTGTAGTGATAGAACGAGGGGAACAGCTTTGAATTGGAAGGGGGAAGATTGAGATTGGACATAGGGAAGAAATTCTTCACCATGAGGATGGGGAGGCCCTGGCCCAGGTTGCCCAGGGAGGCTGTGGCTGCCCCAACCCTGGAGGTGTTCAAGGCCAGGTTGGATGTGGCCTTGAGCCCCCTGATCCAGTGGGAGGTGTCCCTGCCCATGGCAGGGGGTTGGAACTGGATGGGCTTTGAGGTCCCTTCCAACCCAACCCATTCCATGATTCTGTGACCCTGTCCCTGAGGGGAAGCGGGAGGCAGGGAGTGACCTGGGGATTGGTTCGGGGGTCTGTGCTCCCCAACATCTCCTTAACCCTCGCAGCCGCCCGCAGCCGCTCTCCACCTTTGCCGTGACGCTCTACCAGCACCGCACCTCGGTGGACGGGCGCCCGGTCCGCGTGGGTGAGTGTGGGGATACTGAAAATGTCAGCAAATCAGCTCTCTAAGACTCATTTTGGAGTTTTAGAAAGCAAACATCCTTTATTTCAGCACTGGATGCACGAGGGAATGACTTCCATCAATCCTGCGTAGTGAGACAGGAGCTGGGGACAGAATTTGTTTCATATTTGTTGCATGTTCTATTACTTTCCAAATAATTTTTACTACTTAAAAGTATTCCTTTTCAAGAATATTACTTTTCCTAATTTTAATGTTATTATGAACTTCACAACAGCCACATCTCTGCTAACTGGAGCCAGTTCTCTGTCTGACCCTGCATTTTTAGATAGGGAAAGACTGCAAACAGAGGTGATTATTGAAAAAGACACATCTTCAGCACAAACCCTACTTAACACAAGATGTTATCATTTCTCAAAGAACAGGGTCTGGAAAAACAGTTTGAAAAAACATGCTGTTAAAAAAAATGTTATCAGCATGATGTTCTGTCTAACTTTCAAAAACTACAGTTGCTTAAATGAAACTTTACTTTAGCTTAAATCAAAATATTACACTTTTTGCAGTAGTAACTTCTTCTTGTATCAGTGGGAGGTCTTGGCCGGGGGTCCTGGGAAGAGGGGATGTGGCTGCAACAGGGGAGGGAAACAGCAAGGAGGAATCTGGCATGGGATTCGGACACAAAACCATGGGAGAGGAGATCCTGGTGGTGGACAAGCAGGCCAGTGGAGCAGGGCAGTGATTGTGCCCCTGTACGTGGCACTGGGGAGGCCACACCTCGAATTCTGGGGTCAGTTCTGGGCCCCTCACTCCAAGAAGGACATTGAGGGGTTGGAGAGCGTCCAGAGAAGGGAACGGAGCTGGGGAAGGGGCTGGAGAACAGGGGTTATGAGGAGCTGCTTAGGGAGCTGGGGGTGTTTAGTCTGGAGAAGAGGAGGCTGAGGGGAGACCTCATCACTGTCCACAACTACCTGAGAGGAGGCCGTGGTGTTGGTGGGGTTGGTCTCTTCTCCCAAGTGACAGGAGATGGGATGAGAGGAAATGGCCTCAAGTTGTCCCAGGGCAGGGTCAGATTGGCCATCAGGAAAAATTCCTTCACAGGAAGGGTTCTCAGGCCCTGGCAGAGGCTCCCAGGGAGGTGGTGGAGTCCCCATCCCTGGAGGGGTTTAAAAGACAGATGGATGAGGTGCTCAGGGATGTGGTTCAGTAGTGGACAGGTACGGTTGGACTCGATGTTCTCAAAGGTCTTTTCCAACCAGAGGATTCTATGATTCTTAGCACAACCTCTTTGCCCTGGGACGTTGGAGATCAGTGAAGCGAAACCTTTTTTGTGACCCTTAGTGGACGGTCTGGGCTTTGCATCTTGAGTATAAGCTGTGAGGAAAACAGAACTTGGATAGCTGCTGTCATTCTGAGCCTGGTTTTTGTGTCTTGCAGACTTCTGGGACACAGCTGGACAGGAGAGGTTCCAGAGCATGCACGCATCCTACTACCACAAGGCTCACGCGTGCGTCATGGTAAGGGCAGCGGATCTGCTCCCACCTGATGGTGTTTTCACCCATCACCATCCCAGCTGATGCTTGGCCCATGTGTTATGATGATGCTGTCTTCTATTTCTTGTCTCTTACAGTGGTTTAAAAATTTTCCTGTATTTTCCTTTTCTTCTCTCACCAGGCAAAATCAGTGTAGCTGGGGATGTTTCTTCTGCCTTCCTCTATCCCTTGGCTTTGGTGTCTTCTCAGTTCCCTGAATTCTCTCACTGTGTTTCCAGGGAGGTGACGCAGGCAGCGGGATGTGCTTATTTAGAAGCAGTCTTGTCAGAGGAAATGTGAGGGAGAGGGTGTTCCTTTCTGGTTCTCTGGTGGAACTGCTGGGTTATGTAGCACAAAGCTGTCCTGACATGTTCTACAGGGGTGTTGCATGAGACATTCTTCCCTGCTGGTCTGCCCTTTCTGTTCTCCTATACTTTGTGCTTCCCATTTCTTAGCTGGAATCACTCTTTTTTCCTGACTCCTCCTGGCTTGTTCTATTGCATTGACTTCCCTCTCTTTCTCACCACCTATGGAAGGATCATTATTTATTTTGCAGCCCAGAAGGCCAATTGTGCCCTGGGCTGCATCCAAAGCAGTGGGACCAGCTGGATGAGGGAGGGGATTCTCCCCCCCTGCTCTCATGAGACCCCACCTGGAGTCCTGTGTCAGTTCTGAAATTCCCAACATAAGAAGGATATGGAACTGTTGGAGCAGGTCCAGAGGAGGCCACGAAGATGATCTGAGGGTTGGAGCCCCTCTGCTGTGAGGACAGGCTGGGAGAGTTGGGGTTGTTCAGCCTGGAGAAGAGAAGGCTCTGAGGGGTCCTCATAGTGGCCTTCCAGTACCTGAAGGGGCTCCAGGAAAGCTGGGAAGGGACTTTTTCCAAGGATCTGGAGTGACAGGACGAAGTGGAACGGCTTTAAACTGGAAGGGGGAAGATTTAGATTAGATATTAGGAAGAAATTCTTCACGCTGAGGGTGGGGAGGCCCTGGCCCAGGTTGCCCAGGGAAGCTGTGGCTGCCCCATCCCTGGAGGTGTTCAAGGCCAGGTTGGATGGGGCTTGGAGCCCCCTGATCCAGTGGGAGGTGTCCCAGGGGGACTGAAACTGGGTGGGCTTTGAGGTTCCTTCCAACCCAAACCATTCCATGATTCTATGATTCTATGATCAGTCGAGGTCACTGACAGTTTAGTTGTTCCAAGAGAGAAGCCTCACACCCCACCCTGCTTGGCAGAACAGATCTTTCCCAGTGCTTGTCCACTGTCAGGGTGAGCCAGCACGTGTCAGAGCAGAGAGTAAGAAAATAAAGGAACACGAGGGAGTTTCCTGCATCGTGCAGAGAAATGGATGGGCTGCAGGGTTCAAGGCTTGCTGGATATTCTCTCTTTTCTCTTCGGCCCTTTCCAACAAAGGCCGGTTCCTTTTGTTTCTGTCCTCCTGGGAAAGCCCTGGTTCCGTGCTTAGGTTTGGTGCTGATATGGTAACTGGTTCTTTTTTGGAAGGTGTTTGATGTGCAGCGGAAAGTCACCTACAAGAACCTGAACAGCTGGTACCAGGAGCTGAGAGAATTCCGCCCGGAGATTCCTTGCATTGTGGTGGCCAACAAAATCGATGGTGAGTAGAATATCTTCTTCTTCCAGCCTCTCAGGATTGGGATGTGATTCTTTTCTGAGCTGGCAGAGAAGCAAAGTCAGCTCCAGGTGAGTTCTGGAGTGTTGGTCTCTCCCTCCAGGATGTGTCTTACCCAGGGAATACCTGGGTCCTCTGCTGACCTTGCAAGTGGCCTGTAAGTCCTTGTTGATGTTTTGCTGGCAACTCAAAAGACAAATGTGATGCATTTAGAGTTTATCCAAGTGATGTCCCTCCAGTTTTGTCCTTACCACACTGCCAATTTCATCCAGCAAGAACCCAAAAGTGGTTGGAGTTGTGCATAGTCAGAAACTGCAGGATGTCTTGCTGGAAAAGGAGCCTGGCCTGTGACGTGGCTGCCCTTGTTAGAGTCAGGAACTGCCGTGGTAGAGCTGAGGCAGTCAGCAGGTTTGTGTGGGACCCCTCTGTGCTAAGGTGTCAGAATATGCCTGCTGGGAGACTTGGTCACCTTCCCATGTGGATGGCTGGGTGATGAGAAGCTGGACAGGAGCAGGCAAGGGGCGCTCGCAGCCCAGAAGGCCAACGGTGCCCTGGGCTGCATCCAGAGCTGTGGGACCAGCAAGACCAGGGAGGGGATTCTGCCCCTCTGCTGTGCTCCTGTGAGGCTCCACCTGGAGTCCTCTGTCCAGTTCTGGAATCCCCAGCATCAGAAGGAGATGGAACTGTTGGAATGGTTCCAGAGGAGGCCACGAATATGATCCGAGGGCTGGAGCACCTCTGCTATGAGGACAGGCTGAGAGAGTTGGGGTTGTTCAGCCTGGAGAAGAGAAAGCTCCAGGGAGACCTCATAGCAGCCTTCCAGTACTGAAAGGGGCTCCAGGAAAGCTGGGGAGGGACTTTTTCCGAGGGTCTGGAGTGACAGGATGAGGGGGAACAGCTTTAAACTGGAAGGGGGAAGATTTAGATTAGACATTGGGAAGAAATTCTTCATGCTGAGGGTGGTGAGGCCCTGGCCCAGGTTGCCCAGAGAAGCTGTGGCTGCCCCATCCCTGGAGGTGTTCAAGGCCAGGCTGGATGGGGCTTGGAGCCCCCTGATCCAGTGGGAGGTGTCCCTGCCCATGGCAGGGGGGTTGGAACTGGCTGGGCTTTGAGATTCCTTCCAACCCAAACCATTCCATGATTCCCTCCTCTTGGGAACCCCAGCTGGACCTTCCTTGCTGCTTTCATCTGGGCTCTGTCTCTCTCCTGCATCCTGTCAGAGTGCATCACGCTCCAGCCTTCTGCTCAGCCTTAGTGAGAGAACTCACACTCTTAGGACTGCAGTCTTCTGCTGTTCTCAATCAAGTCCAGTGTCAGGCACGGGCTTCCTGGCTGGCATTCATGGTAGAAATCATCCCAGCTGTGCAGAGGGGTCTGCACCCAAGTAAGGGGTCTGGGATCCACCACAAGCCGTGATTTAGGGCATGGTTGATCTTGCCTACGAAAAGGCACATCCTACAGGATCACATCCTCTGGGAAGTGTCCAGCCAGCCACTGATTGCCTGGGCTGTATGGGAGATCTGAGACAAAGGGGCTCGGTGCTGGCAGCCGTGTTGTAGACAGAACCTCTGTGTTGGTCACTCCTGCTCTTCCTGGTCTATGTGCAAGTGGACACTGGTCCAAGAGAGTCCATTGCCTTGCCGTCCTTTGCTCTGTTCCACTCGGAGAAGGGAATGATCCACTCACAACAGGTCCAGCCTGCAAAAGGGCTCCTCCAGCTTCTTGCAAAGAGGTGGGGAGCAGTTGCCTGGGCAGTGGACTCTTCCCAGAGTTATTTTTCTGGGAAAAGGTGGGTCATCTGGAGTCACCCTCCTGTGCTTGGCATCAGGCTGGCTGTTTCTCAAACCTTGGAGCTGCTACTGCACCCTCAGCCCATCCTGTAAATGTGTGGCAGATTTCGTTCCCAAACTGGAATAAAGACTCAGGCTCCTGAGGCTGGGGGAGCTGGACCTCACTGCTTGTTCAGAGTGAAATCAGAGAATGGCTTGGTTGGAAAAGACATTTGAGATCATCGAGTCCAACCGTACCTGTCCACTGCTAAACCACATCCCTAAGTGCTTCATCTACTGGTCTTTTAAACCTCTCCAGGGATGGGGACTCAACTACCTCCCTCGGCAGCCTCTGCCAGGGCTCAATCACCCTTTCAGTGAAGGAATTTTTCCTGATGTCCAGTCTAAACCTCCCCTGCTGCAACTTGAGGCATTTCCCCTCATCCTATCCCCTGTCCCTTAGGAGAAGAGACCAACCCCCACCTCTCTGCAACCTCCTTTCAGGGAGTTGTAGACAGTGATGAGGTCTCCCCTCCCCCTCCTTTTCTCCAAATGAACCCCCCCAGGTCCCTCAGCCCCTCCCACAACAACCCCTGTTCTCCAGCCCCTTCCCCAGCTCCGTTCCCTTCTCTGGACGCGCTCCAACCCCTCAATGTCCTTCTTGGAGTGAGGGGCCCAACACTGACCCCAAGATTCAAGGTGTGGCCTCCCCAGTGCCCAGTCCAGGGGCACAATCACCCCCTGCTCCTGCTGGTCACGTTGTTTCTGACACAGGCCAAGATGCCATTGGCCTTCTTGGCCACCTGGGCCACTGCTGGCTCATGTTGAGCCCTTGTCAACCAACACCCCCAGGGCCTTTTCTGCCAGGCAGGTTTCCAGCCACTCTTCCCCAAGTCTGTAACTCTGCATGGGGTTGTGTCCCAAGAGAAGGACCTGACACTTGGCCTTGTTGATGCAACAGTGGAGCCTGGGAGAGCACCCCTGCATCAGAAGGAGAGAGGGAATGAGAGCCATGGGGAGCGGTGGTTAAAAGAATCATGTTGGAGGGAGAGCTGTGTCCAGGGCATGGGGACACATGGCAAAAATCACAGGGATGTGCTTGGAAAACCTTCTGGGTTGTTGCACAGAGAGGGAATTGGTATCCATCCATCCATCATTGTCAAGCACCATGGATAAACCACCAAGCACTCTTTACTTTTTGTGTCTCTTGTCAACACTTCGCTGATGCTGTTGCTTTAAAGACCCTACAGCTTTTGGGGGGGAACTCTCCTGGCCTTGTACTATGGGGAGGAGGCTTTGACAGCTCCATTGGAATCTTGTCTCTGTTCCACCTCTACTGCAGATGCTGGCTTTCTGCCTACAGTGATGCCTCACTGACCCTTCTCCTTCTTTTGCCCCCAGCGGATATGAAGATGACCCAGAAAAGCTTCAACTTTGCCCGCAAGTTCAGTTTGCCCTTTTACTTTGTGTCTGCTGCAGATGGCACCAATGTCGTGAAGGTAAAACACAGCTCTTGGGCTCAGCATCCATGGGATCCCTGCACAGCCTAAGAACATGGAGATGGCTGTGGGTATGGAGAGGAGGGAACGGGCTGGTACATGGGTTTGGCAGCTTGTGAGGTCCTGGGACCTCTAGGCAGTTGCAGAGGGATTTTTCTCTTTGGGATGTGGGAATAGTTTCCATGTGTTACAGAAACCCAGTGCCCCTTGGAGTGACCAGCATTCTCCTTCCCATCAGCTCTTCAATGATGCCATCAAATTGGCGGTTGCTTACAAACAGAATTCAGGGGATTTCATGGACGAGGTCATGCGAGAACTGGAGGTAAGAAAGGCTCCCCTTCCTGCTCTCCTCCTGAGGGATTGGTGGTTCTGCTCTCTTTTCCCTCGGAGAAAGCAGAGCCCATGCATGGCAAAGGGTGAAGCTTTGCAGGCATGAAAAGCTGTGCCTTCTGCTGGGGACAGCGTGAGGATTTGGTGCTGCTGAACGGTGGTGACCTCTGAAGAGCCCACGCTGCCCCAGGCCGAACTAGAAAGAGCCACAGCAGAGTGTAGCTGTTGCTCTCGTGCCTCTCTGTGATGCCTTGTCCTGCTCCATTCCAGAGCTTTGAGCTCCAAGAGAAGAGTGAGGAGCTGTGGGATCTCCGAGGAGAGCTGCCCTGAAGAGGAGCCCCCCATCCACCTGAGCCTCGGCCCCTGAGCCTGACCATTCCCTTTGCTGGCTTTGGCTGGGGCAGTTGGAGCTGGCCTTCCCAGAGGAAAGGGATTGTTCTCATGCCCCGCGAGCTCTCGGGATGGTGGCTGGGCCTCTCCCCGTCTCGTGGGATGCTCCCTGGCCGCCACCTTCCTTGGCTCAGCTCCAAGCCACTGCCCATCACGACCGAGGAGAGGGCGAGAGCATCCGCTTTGTTGCTGGTTACTCCGTGCTTCCTGAAGGCAAAGCTTGCCAGGAGAGCTCAGCCACGCTTGGACGTGCAGGGCAGGGTCCTGCGCAGGTGCTTTCATGGGAGCTCCTGGAGAAAAGAAACACTAAAGATTTTTTTGATAAAGCTTTGAGCTTGCATCCTTCCTGCACTTTTGTTTCAGGGTGCTCCCGTTCCTGTGCAGAGCCAGGGCGACCACCAGCCCTCCCTGTTGTATCACAGCCAGCGCTGTGGATCCCTGCTGCAGAGTTCCTCTGGGTGTCCTTCCCCTCTCTGGTGCGGAGCAGCCAGAGCCAGTAGACTTCTGGACACGGGGGATCCCTCCTTTCAGGTCATCCAGAGCTGAATCAGGTGGACTCCCACACACGTGGGAGGCTGCTGCTGTCCCAGCCTGATGGATGTGGCTGCTGCTGTTCCCGTGTGCGTCCAGGAACCTTGCAGGGCATTCCAAAGAGCTGGATACACACAGAGTGACACAAGTAATGGAAACAGCAACATGAAGGATGTCGATAGAGCGGTGCCTTTACCACCCTGCATCCATAACCACCACTGACACAAACACAAACACAGCCCAGCCCTTCTCTGCCTTTCCAGGTGCTCAGGGTTGGATGTGGACACAAACACATCTTCACTTGTGGCATTGATAAGCACGGCATGGCCATAGATTCCTCACATACCAGTGTGGAAATTAGGTCCATGGAATAGCTGTGTTGGATGTGAAGCACCCTCTCCCTCCTGTTGGATCAGGCATGGGTCCACCCTTTAGCTCGCCTCCAAAGCATTAAAGCTTTAATGGCATTCAAGTGGAATAGGGAAGATTTAGATCAGAAACTAAGAAGAAATTCTTCACAATGAGGGTGCTGAGACAATTGGCACACGTTGCCCAGAGAAACTGTGGCTCCCCCATCCCTGGAAGTGTTCAAGGCCAGGTTGGATGGGGTCTTGAGCAGCCTGGTCTGCTGAGAACCGTCCCTGCCCATTGCAGCCGGGGTTGGAACTCCATGATCTTTAGGGTCCCTTCCAACCCAAACTCTTCTAGGATTCTGTGACTCTTGCCATTTGCACTCTCCTCTCTGCAGCCTCATTGTGCAGGGGCTGGGCATGGAGTCGTTGCCTCACCCAGGAGACAGAATGGGACCGAAGCAGGGCTTGCAGTGAAAACCAGGAGTTTTATTTCTAGAGAAAAGCCAAAACCAATCAGCTCCTTAGGTGTTTCCAGCTTTGAGGGCCCGCAGGAGCTCCTGCACCCGAGAGAAGAAGTCCACCAGCTTCTGCACGGGGTAGGGGCAGGGGCTGAACTGGCTCGGCTCTGGTGGACTGGGACGGGGTGTCTGGCCCGGAGTCGAGGTGGGGAGAAAATGAGTCTGAGCCTGTTCTGTTGTGGTTGTGGCTGTTTCTCCTGAGTGCAGCCCCATCTGCGCCAGGATCCAGTCACCGAAGGGCTGTGTGGAAGTGTACACCCCGGGTCGTCGAGCTCTGGCGCAGCCTTTTCCCCAGCTGGTCACTCCCACCAGCCAGAACTGGTCACTGTGGCGATCCTGGCAGACCAGAGGACCACCGCTGTCCCCCTGCAACAGAGGAGAGAGGAGTCAGGGCTTGCTGGGGGCTCTCTCAGCGCCAGGGCTGCTCCTGCTCTCTCCCAGCAGCTCCAGAGCTGTGCTCCCTGCACAGAAAGGCTCTGCCCTGGTGCTGGAGCCGACAGGCCGTGGTGGCGGAGGTGGCCATGGGACTGTAAGGGGGGCAGAGGGACGTTCCCAGCCGCACTGGGAGCTCCTACCTGGCAGGTGTCGATGCCGCCCTGCGGATAGCCCGCACACAGGTTGTGGGAGTGGATGGCCCCCCGGTACCACCCGGTGCTGTTGCAGGTCTGGGTGTCGATGAGTTGGACCGGGGCCTCCTGCAGCACAAGGGACCTTCCTGCAGCTGTGGGCACAGGAAAAAGTTACCACTCGGCAGCTCCCCGTCCCTTCCCCTCCTCCATCTACTGCACTCATGGGACACCCTGCCTGGAGCGCTGTGTCCGGTTCTGCAATGCCCGACACCAGAACAATACGGAACTGTTGGGACAGCTCCAGGGGAGGGCTACGAAGATGATCCCCAGGCTGGAGCACCTCTCCTGTGAGGACAGGCGGAGAGAGCTGGGGCTGTTCAAGGCCAGCTTGGATGTGGCCTTGAGCAGCCTGGTCAGGTGGGAGGTGTCCCTGCCCATGGCAGGGCAGTTGCAGCTGGATGACCTTTAAGGTCCCTTCCAACGCAGACCATTCCGTGATGCCCCTGCCTGGGAGTAGCCCTTCCCTAGGGCTTGACTTTGCCTCCGGAGATGCACTGTTCCGGTGGGTCCCCTCTGCCTTGCTTTGGGTCAGGCCCATCTCCCCAGAGGCAGATGTCCCCAGGGGCAGCCTGACTCTGGCTCTCGCCTCTGCTGTCAGGAAGGCCGAGCCGTCTCCCTGGATGCCCAGCTTGCTCCCAGGACACACATACTTTGTGGGCACTCACATCTGGCAGCAGTGGCCCCCCAGCCGCTGACGAAGCAGTTTCCCATCTCCCAGAGTCGCAGCGAGGCGTCGGGCACGCAGGCGCGCTGCACATAGGGGCTGCACTGCACAGGCTGGTCGAGTTCCATCAGGGCGATGTCGTTCCTCTGGGTGATGCCATTATAGTCTTGGTGCACGATGATCTGCCTGACACGGCGCACTTGGACCTCAGGGCCTTGGCGACTCAAGTGGGTGACACCGGCCACCACACGCCACATCGCCGTGTTCCTGGAAGGTGGATGGAGAGAGGGGTGAGAGGGAACACTGCAGGGAGCCAGGGTGGGAGTTGCCTGTGGTGCTCTCGCAGGGCACCTGCTGCTCTTGCAGGGATACCCCTGTTCCCAGCTCCTCCATACCTGGCATTACGGAAGCAGTGGGCTGCTGTGAGCACCCACTGTGCAGTGATGAGGGTTCCTCCGCAAACGTGGAAATTGTGTATTTTCGAGACCTTCTGGATGCTGACTATCCAGGGCCAGGCTCCAGGCTGGGCATCTCTGCCTCCCACGATGCGTGAATTCTCATTGGTCAAATAGGACATTGGTCGCCATCCGCAGTTCCTGTGGAAACCACAAACTCCTTACTGTCCCGCCCGAGGCCTCGCTGATGTTGGGGCCGAAGCTCAGCTGCCTTCCCACCCCACCCGGCATCGCTGCAGGGAGCGCAGGGCCAGGGAACCCCATGGGACGGGTGGGCGTCCGCCCCTGTCTCTGCTTTAGCCCCGTCGAGGAGCTGTGCCAGCAGCCCGGGCTCCGCAGAGGAATTGCAGATCCCGCCTGGCGTTGGGGAAGCTGTGGCGTGGCCATGGGGGACAAGCGGGAACCATCCAGGGAAAACCCAGCAGAGCTGCCCGAGCTCCCTCCCAGCACGTGGGCCACTCCCTCGCAGGGGTCCCGTGTGAAGAACAGAACAACCCCTGTCCCCCCACAACCTCCTGTCCGGGAGCTGCCGAGAGGGATGGGTGAGGGGCCCAACACTGAAGGCAGGATTCAGGTGCGGCCTCCCCAGCACCGAGTCCTGGGGAACCAGCCCTTCCCTGCTCCTGATGGCCGGAGCATGGGTGTTCCAAGGCAGGAGGCTGCTGCTGGCCTTCTTGGCCACTTGGCCGCCCTGCTGGCTCCTGTTCAGCCCCTGTCAGCCAGCACCCCCGGGTCCTTTTCCGCCAGGCAGCTTTCCAGCTGCTCTTCCCCGAGCCTGGAGCGCTGCCTGGCCTTGCTGTGAAGAACAGCGTGGAGCACTTACTCGCAGTTGTCCCATGTGCCCTGCGCAGGCTGGCACAGGAACAGCAGGACGAGGACGACGAGGAGTCCTTTCATGGTGGCAGCGGCACAAAGCAGCTGCTGCTCTGAGAGCTGGTGGCCAGCAGGACAGCAGCCGACAGACTGACCGCAGTGCTCACGCTGCCCGCAGGGCCCTTGGCCCCGCGCTGATGTCACAGAGGTGCTGGTTCTGGGTGCTGGGCACCAGTGGCTCGGGGCAGGGGGGAGACACGGGTTGTTCCAAGCAGGAGGGGAGGCCGGAGCTGGGGTGGGACACCCTTGACAGCCCCCGCAGAATGCTCTGCTGGTTGGTGAGGGTGGTCAGCCCTGGGACAGGAGCAGAGCCTGGCTCTGAGCACTGCCTGCCACCCGCCAACAGGGAAACACCATGGGTGGCAGCACAGCATCTTTGGGAAGGTCATAGAACCATAGAATGATTAAGATTGGAAAAGACTTCCAAGATCATCCAGTCAAAGCATCAACACAACACCACCGTGCTTCCTAATCCATGTCCTGAAGCGTCAGACATACCCATCTTCTGAACGCCTCCAGGGGAAAACACTCCACCACTTTCATGGGCAGCCTCCTCCAGTGTTTCTCCACTCTTTCAGTAAAGAACTATTTGCTAATTGCCAGTCTAAAGCTTCCCTGGTGCAACTTTAGGCCATTCCCTCTTGGTCAGGCACCTGTCACTTGGGAGAACAGAAAACCATCCGCCTCCCCAAAACCTCCTTTCCGGAGCATCAGATAGTGAGTGAGGAGAAGGTCTCCCCTCAGCCTCCTCTTCTCCAGGCTAAACACCCCCAGCTCCCTAAGCAGCTCCTCTGAAGATTTCTTCTCCAGATTCTTCACCAGCCTTGTTCCCCTTCTTGGGACGTGCTGCAGCCCATCAAGACCTTTATTGGAGTGAGGGGCACAAAAGTGAAGCCAGGATTCAAGGTTGTGCCTTCCCAGCACCCAGTCTAGGGGAAAGATCACTTCCCTCCTCCTGCTGGGAACAGGGGCCAAACCTACATGCCCTACATTATTTACCAAGGAGTGCAAGTGTAGAATAAAGAGGAATAGTTTTCAGCTGGAAGAGGGGAGAATGAGATCAGATAATGAGAGAAAATGTTTTCCTGTGGGAGCACTGAAGCCCTTGCCCAGGTTGCCCAGAGAAGCGGTGGCTGCCTAATCGCAGGAGGTGGGGAGTTTGAGCAGTACCGGTTGGCCTGGAAAATGTGATGGCTTCCTGGGGTGATCAGGGCCATGTGGGGCCGGCATGATCGCCGGAGCTTTCGGACAAGAGGCCGTCACTTTGGACACCCATTTGTCCCCCAGCGCCCGCTAACCCTGGTCACAGCCCCCCAAAACCGTTTGGCCCATCCTGACTGGCGCGGTCTGAGGAAGCGTTTGAAGAGACCATTTGCTCTTTCCACAATTGCGTTTGCTTGTGGGTAGCAGGGAGTATGAAATACCCACGGAATTCCTGCCTGAGCAGCCCACTCTTGAAGCAGTTTGGCTGGAAAGCGTGAGCCATCGTCTGACTGGATCGATTGCGCTTTGGGGAAGGAAGGTGCCAAACCGTTCCCTTCGGGCCTTAACAGCGTTTTCACCTGTGGCCTTGTCGAACGCTTCGGCTGCTACGAACCCCGAAAGGATTTCCACTCCTACCGGTACACACTGTTTCCCTTCCCATTCTCGAAAAGGGCCGATAGAGCCTATTTGCCTCCGGCCGGTCGGAATTGCCAGAGGCAACGCAGTACAAGGTCAGAAACCGGGAGCTGATCGCCTGCACCGCTTGAAGCTGCCACCGCTTCAAGCCCTCGGCGGGAGGCGCCTCATTCATCTCCCCCCGCCTCACCTGGCCGCTCCCCGGCCCGGCCCGGCCCGGCCCCGCAGCCTCTCCCCCCCCCGCCCCCGCAGCCTCCCCCGCCGCCCTCCCGCCCCCCGCCCCCGCCGCTGCCGCCGGAGCCGCCCGAGGGGGGGCGGTTCCCGCCTCAGCCGGGCCGCGGGGAGGGGCCGGAGCCGATCCCGGCTGCGAGCTCGGCCGCGGGCTGGGACTGCTGCGCTTTCTCTCGCTCACACGCAGAGCTGAGCGCTCCGTCTTCTCCACAGCCTGGCTGTGCTCGGGCTGGGCACGAAGAACGTCTCGAGCTGTAAGTTTAGCACCCCGGGAATGCACCCCCTGCTCCTGCAGCTCCGGCAGGCACCCCCCCGCCCCCGCCCCGCCGGTGCTGCCCAGGGAGCTCGGGGACTCGCTGGCCCTGGAGCCGTTTAAAAGGTGCGGAGACGAGTGTCTCACCGAGAGGGTTTGCTAGGGGACGGCTCCAGTTGGCCTCGGTGATCTCAAAGGCCTTTTCCAACCAAAGGATTCCATCATTGCTGCTGCATGGAGCCGCCCTCCGAGGCTTCTCAGCCACACCTTGCCCATCGAGGCTGCCCCAGGGGCCGATTGCTGCCCTTTAAACAAGATGCTTTCAGTAGAAGGCTGAGGTTGGAGAGAGAAGTTTTCTTCTCTCTCCTTTGTCTCCTTGGTGCCATTCCCCACGGGCTTCTCTCCACAGAGAAGATGCCCCCAGGGCATTTTTCAGTGCCACTTAGGAAAAGCCACTTAGAGACCCTCATTCCTCACCGAGGGTCGTCTTGTGGAACTGGTAAACAAGGCTCCGAGCGGACTGTGAAAAGTTGGAGGCAGTCCCTGGGGCTGTAACCTTTGAAGCTGTAACCCACTGCACCATCCTGGGGAGGGAGCAGCACGAGACGTGCTGGGTTGAATTCAGGAGGGCATTTTCGGGGTACCGGCCACCAAACATTCCTAAAGATCCCTTGGAGCATGCACGGAAGAAGCAAGAAATGAGTTACTTCAGGACATGGATTAGGAAGCACGGTGGTGGTGTGTTGATGCTTTGACTGGATGATCTTGGAGGTCTTTTCCAATCTTAATCGTTCTATGGTTCTATGACCTTCCCAAAGATGCTGTGCTGCCACCCATGGTGTTTCCCTGTTGGCGGGTGGCAGGCAGTGCTCAGAGCCAGGCTCTGCTCCTGTCCCAGGGCTGACCACCCTCACCAACCAGCAGAGCATTCTGCGGGGGCTGTCAAGGGTGTCCCACCCCAGCTCCAGCCTCCCCTCCTGCTTGGAACAACCCGTGTCTCCCCCCTGCCCCGAGCCACTGGTGCCCAGCACCCAGAACCAGCACCTCTGTGACATCAGCGCAGGGCCAAGGGCCCTGCGGGCAGCGTGAGCACTGCGGTCAGTCTGTCGGCTGCTGTCCTGCTGGCCACCAGCTCTCAGAGCAGCAGCTGCTTTGTGCCGCTGCCACCATGAAAGGACTCCTCGTCGTCCTCGTCCTGCTGTTCCTGTGCCAGCCTGCGCAGGGCACATGGGACAACTGCGAGTAAGTGCTCCACGCTGTTCTTCACAGCAAGGCCAGGCAGCGCTCCAGGCTCGGGGAAGAGCAGCTGGAAAGCTGCCTGGCGGAAAAGGACCCGGGGGTGCTGGCTGACAGGGGCTGAACAGGAGCCAGCAGGGCGGCCAAGTGGCCAAGAAGGCCAGCAGCAGCCTCCTGCCTTGGATCACCCATGCTCCGGCCATCAGGAGCAGGGAAGGGCTGGTTCCCCAGGACTCGGTGCTGGGGAGGCCGCACCTGAATCCTGCCTTCAGTGTTGGGCCCCTCACCCATCCCTCTCGGCAGCTCCCGGACAGGAGGTTGTGGGGGGACAGGGGTTGTTCTGTTCTTCACACGGGACCCCTGCGAGGGAGTGGCCCACGTGCTGGGAGGGAGCTCGGGCAGCTCTGCTGGGTTTTCCCTGGATGGTTCCCGCTTGTCCCCCATGGCCACGCCACAGCTTCCCCAACGCCAGGCGGGATCTGCAGTTCGTCTGCGGAGCCCGGGCTGCTGGCACAGCTCCTCGACGGGGCTAAAGCAGAGACAGGGGCGGACGCCCACCCGTCCCATGGGGTTCCCTGGCCCTGCGCTCCCTGCAGCGATGCCGGGTGGGGTGGGAAGGCAGCTGAGCTTCGGCCCCAACATCAGCGAGGCCTCGGGCGGGACAGTAAGGAGTTTGTGGTTTCCACAGGAACTGCGGATGGCGACCAATAACATATCTCACCAATGGCAATTCACGCATCGTGGGAGGCAGAGATGCCCAGCCTGGAGCCTGGCCCTGGATAGTCAGCATCCAGAAGGTCTCGAAAATACACAATTTCCACGTTTGCGGAGGAACCCTCATCACTGCACAGTGGGTGCTCACAGCAGCCCACTGCTTCCGTAATGCCAGGTATGGAGGAGCTGGGAACAGGGGTATCCCTGCAAGAGCAGCAGGTGCCCTGCGAGAGCACCACAGGCAACTCCCACCCTGGCTCCCTGCAGTGTTCCCTCTCACCCCTCTCTCCATCCACCTTCCAGGAACACGGCGATGTGGCGTGTGGTGGCCGGTGTCACCCACTTGAGTCGCCAAGGCCCTGAGGTCCAAGTGCGCCGTGTCAGGCAGATCATCGTGCACCAAGACTATAATGGCATCACCCAGAGGAACGACATCGCCCTGATGGAACTCGACCAGCCTGTGCAGTGCAGCCCCTATGTGCAGCGCGCCTGCGTGCCCGACGCCTCGCTGCGACTCTGGGAGATGGGAAACTGCTTCGTCAGCGGCTGGGGGGCCACTGGTGCCAGATGTGAGTGCCCACAAAGTATGCGTGTCCTGGGAGCAAGCTGGGCATCCAGGGAGACGGCTCGGCCTTCCTGACAGCAGAGGCGAGAGCCAGAGTCAGGCTGCCCCTGGGGACATCTGCCTCTGGGGAGATGGGCCTGACCCAAAGCAAGGCAGAGGGGACCCACCGGAACAGTGCATCTCCGGAGGCAAAGTCAAGCCCTAGGGAAGGGCTACTCCCAGGCAGGGGCATCACGGAATGGTCTGCGTTGGAAGGGACCTTAAAGGTCATCCAGCTGCAACTGCCCTGCCATGGGCAGGGACACCTCCCACCTGACCAGGCTGCTCAGGTCCCCATCCAAGCTGGCCTTGAATAGCCGCAGCTCTCTCCGCCTGTCCTCACAGGAGAGGTGCTCCAGCCTGGGGATCATCTTCGTAGCCCTCCCCTGGAGCTGTCCCAACAGTTCCGTATTGTTCTGGTGTCGGGCATTGCAGAACCGGACACAGCGCTCCAGGCAGGGTGTCCCATGAGTGCAGTAGATGGAGGAGGGGAAGGGACGGGGAGCTGCCGAGTGGTAACTTTTTCCTGTGCCCACAGCTGCAGGAATGTCCCTTGTGCTGCAGGAGGCCCCGGTCCAACTCATCGACACCCAGACCTGCAACAGCACCGGGTGGTACCGGGGGGCCATCCACTCCCACAACCTGTGTGCGGGCTATCCGCAGGGCGGCATCGACACCTGCCAGGTAGGAGCTCCCAGTGCGGCTGGGAACGTCCCTCTGCCCCCCTTACAGTCCCATGGCCACCTCCGCCACCACGGCCTGTCAGCTCCAGCACCAGGGCAGAGCCTTTCTGTGCAGGGAGCACAGCTCTGGAGCTGCTGGGAGAGAGCAGGAGCAGCCCTGGCGCTGAGAGAGCCCCCAGCAAGCCCTGACTCCTCTCTCCTCTGTTGCAGGGGGACAGCGGTGGTCCTCTGGTCTGCCAGGATCGCCGCAGTGACCAGTTCTGGCTGGTGGGAGTGACCAGCTGGGGAAAAGGCTGCGCCAGAGCTCGACGACCCGGGGTGTACACTTCCACACAGCCCTTCGGTGACTGGATCCTGGCGCAGATGGGGCTGCACTCAGGAGAAACAGCCACAACAACAACAGAACAGGCTCAGACTCATTTTCTCCCCACCTCGACTCCGGGCCAGACACCCCGTCCCAGTCCACCAGAGCCGAGCCAGTTCAGTCCCTGCCCCTACCCCGTGCAGAAGTTGGTGGACTTCTTCTCTCGGGTGCAGGAGCTCCTGCGGGCCCTCAGAGGTGGAAACAGCTAGCCAGCTGCTGGAAGAGCATGTGGGGCAGGCGACAGGGTGCCACCACCGTGTCCTGCTGGGGCACTGCCTGCTGTTCCACAGGCAGCCTCAGTCTTGAGTTAGAAATTCCGCAACGGACTCGGTTTGATCCGAGGAACCGCAAGGAGGTTGTTATTAAAGGTTGTTATTAACCCACCTGGTGTTAAGTTTCTATTCTTTTCCCTTAGCATCTCTGGCTTTCCAAGCATCTTTGTTAAATAGAGTATCTAATACCAACGGTACCGCTCCCACGGTGGGGAGTTTGAGCAGTACCGGTTGGCCTGGAAAATGTGATGGCTTCGTGGGGTGATCAGGGCCATGTGGGGCCGGCATGATCGCCGGAGCTTTCGGACAAGAGGCCGTCACTTTGGACACCCATTTGTCCCCCAGCGCCCGCTAACCCTGGTCACAGCCCCCCAAAACCGTTTGGCCCATCCTGACTGGCGCGGTCTGAGGAAGCGTTTGAAGAGACCATTTGCTCTTTCCACAATTGCGTTTGCTTGTGGGTAGCAGGGAGTATGAAATACCCACGGAATTCCTGCCTGAGCAGCCCACTCTTGAAGCAGTTTGGCTGGA
Organism: Dromococcyx pavoninus; assembly: GCA_033558185.1. Taxonomy (NCBI): domain Eukaryota; kingdom Metazoa; phylum Chordata; class Aves; order Cuculiformes; family Neomorphidae; genus Dromococcyx; species Dromococcyx pavoninus. The sequence continues at coordinate 19,811 of JAUMJL010002364.1, read as the reverse complement.
AAGCGTGAGCCATCGTCTGACTGGATCGATTGCGCTTTGGGGAAGGAAGGTGCCAAACCGTTCCCTTCGGGCCTTAACAGCGTTTTCACCTGTGGCCTTGTCGAACGCTTCGGCTGCTACGAACCCCGAAAGGATTTCCACTCCTACCGGTACACACTGTTTCCCTTCCCATTCTCGAAAAGGGCCGATAGAGCCTATTTGCCTCCGGCCGGTCGGAATTGCCAGAGGCAACGCAGTACAAGGTCAGAAACCGGGAGCTGATCGCCTGCACCGCTTGAAGCTGCCACCGCTTCAAGCCCTCGGCGGGAGGCGCCTCATTCATCTCCCCCCGCCTCACCTGGCCGCTCCCCGGCCCGGCCCGGCCCCGCAGCCTCTCCCCCCCCCGCCCCCGCAGCCTCCCCCGCCGCCCTCCCGCCCCCCGCCCCCGCCGCTGCCGCCGGAGCCGCCCGAGGGGGGGCGGTTCCCGCCTCAGCCGGGCCGCGGGGAGGGGCCGGAGCCGATCCCGGCTGCGAGCTCGGCCGCGGGCTGGGACTGCTGCGCTTTCTCTCGCTCACACGCAGAGCTGAGCGCTCCGTCTTCTCCACAGCCTGGCTGTGCTCGGGCTGGGCACGAAGAACGTCTCGAGCTGTAAGTTTAGCACCCCGGGAATGCACCCCCTGCTCCTGCAGCTCCGGCAGGCACCCCCCCGCCCCCGCCCCGCCGGTGCTGCCCAGGGAGCTCGGGGACTCGCTGGCCCTGGAGCCGTTTAAAAGGTGCGGAGACGAGTGTCTCACCGAGAGGGTTTGCTAGGGGACGGCTCCAGTTGGCCTCGGTGATCTCAAAGGCCTTTTCCAACCAAAGGATTCCATCATTGCTGCTGCATGGAGCCGCCCTCCGAGGCTTCTCAGCCACACCTTGCCCATCGAGGCTGCCCCAGGGGCCGATTGCTGCCCTTTAAACAAGATGCTTTCAGTAGAAGGCTGAAGTTGGAGAGAGAAGTTTTCTTCTCTCTCCTTTGTCTCCTTGGTGCCATTCCCCACGGGCTTCTCTCCACAGAGAAGATGCCCCCAGGGCATTTTTCAGTGCCACTTAGGAAAAGCCACTTAGAGACCCTCATTCCTCACCGAGGGTCGTCTTGTGGAACTGGTAAACAAGGCTCCGAGCGGACTGTGAAAAGTTGGAGGCAGTCCCTGGGGCTGTAACCTTTGAAGCTGTAACCCACTGCACCATCCTGGGGAGGGAGCAGCACGAGACGTGCTGGGTTGAATTCAGGAGGGCATTTTCGGGGTACCGGCCACCAAACATTCCTAAAGATCCCTTGGAGCATGCACGGAAGAAGCAAGAAATGAGTTACTTCAGGACATGGATTAGGAAGCACGGTGGTGTTGTGTTGATGCTTTGACTGGATGATCTTGGAGGTCTTTTCCAATCTTAATCGTTCTATGGTTCTATGACCTTCCCAAAGATGCTGTGCTGCCACCCATGGTGTTTCCCTGTTGGCGGGTGGCAGGCAGTGCTCAGAGCCAGGCTCTGCTCCTGTCCCAGGGCTGACCACCCTCACCAACCAGCAGAGCATTCTGCGGGGGCTGTCAAGGGTGTCCCACCCCAGCTCCGGCCTCCCCTCCTGCTTGGAACAACCCGTGTCTCCCCCCTGCCCCGAGCCACTGGTGCCCAGCACCCAGAACCAGCACCTCTGTGACATCAGCGCAGGGCCAAGGGCCCTGCGGGCAGCGTGAGCACTGCGGTCAGTCTGTCGGCTGCTGTCCTGCTGGCCACCAGCTCTCAGAGCAGCAGCTGCTTTGTGCCGCTGCCACCATGAAAGGACTCCTCGTCGTCCTCGTCCTGCTGTTCCTGTGCCAGCCTGCGCAGGGCACATGGGACAACTGCGAGTAAGTGCTCCACGCTGTTCTTCACAGCAAGGCCAGGCAGCGCTCCAGGCTCGGGGAAGAGCAGCTGGAAAGCTGCCTGGCGGAAAAGGACCCGGGGGTGCTGGCTGACAGGGGCTGAACAGGAGCCAGCAGGGCGGCCAAGTGGCCAAGAAGGCCAGCAGCAGCCTCCTGCCTTGGATCACCCATGCTCCGGCCATCAGGAGCAGGGAAGGGCTGGTTCCCCAGGACTCGGTGCTGGGGAGGCCGCACCTGAATCCTGCCTTCAGTGTTGGGCCCCTCACCCATCCCTCTCGGCAGCTCCCGGACAGGAGGTTGTGGGGGGACAGGGGTTGTTCTGTTCTTCACACGGGACCCCTGCGAGGGAGTGGCCCACGTGCTGGGAGGGAGCTCGGGCAGCTCTGCTGGGTTTTCCCTGGATGGTTCCCGCTTGTCCCCCATGGCCACGCCACAGCTTCCCCAACGCCAGGCGGGATCTGCAGTTCCTCTGCGGAGCCCGGGCTGCTGGCACAGCTCCTCGACGGGGCTAAAGCAGAGACAGGGGCGGACGCCCACCCGTCCCATGGGGTTCCCTGGCCCTGCGCTCCCTGCAGCGATGCCGGGTGGGGTGGGAAGGCAGCTGAGCTTCGGCCCCAACATCAGCGAGGCCTCGGGCGGGAAAGTAAGGAGTTTGTGGTTTCCACAGGAACTGCGGATGGCGACCAATGTCCTATTTGACCAATGAGAATTCACGCATCGTGGGAGGCAGAGATGCCCAGCCTGGAGCCTGGCCCTGGATAGTCAGCATCCAGAAGGTCTCGAAAATACACAATTTCCACGTTTGCGGAGGAACCCTCATCACTGCACAGTGGGTGCTCACAGCAGCCCACTGCTTCCGTAATGCCAGGTATGGAGGAGCTGGGAACAGGGGTATCCCTGCAAGAGCAGCAGGTGCCCTGCGAGAGCACCACAGGCAACTCCCACCCTGGCTCCCTGCAGTGTTCCCTCTCACCCCTCTCTCCATCCACCTTCCAGGAACACGGCGATGTGGCGTGTGGTGGCCGGTGTCACCCACTTGAGTCGCCAAGGCCCTAAGGTCCAAGTGCGCCGTGTCAGGCAGATCATCGTGCACCAAGACTATAATGGCATCACCCAGAGGAACGACATCGCCCTGATGGAACTCGACCAGCCTGTGCAGTGCAGCCCCTATGTGCAGCGCGCCTGCGTGCCCGACGCCTCGCTGCGACTCTGGGAGATGGGAAACTGCTTCGTCAGCGGCTGGGGGGCCACTGCTGCCAGATGTGAGTGCCCACAAAGTATGCGTGTCCTGGGAGCAAGCTGGGCATCCAGGGAGACGGCTCGGCCTTCCTGACAGCAGAGGCAAGAGCCAGAGTCAGGCTGCCCCTGGGGACATCTGCCTCTGGGGAGATGGGCCTGACCCAAAGCAAGGCAGAGGGGACCCACCGGAACAGTGCATCTCCGGAGGCAAAGTCAAGCCCTAGGGAAGGGCTACTCCCAGGCAGGGGCATCACGGAATGGTCTGCGTTGGAAGGGACCTTAAAGGTCATCCAGCTGCAACTGCCCTGCCATGGGCAAGGACACCTCCCACCTGACCAGGCTGCTCAAGGCCACATCCAAGCTGGCCTTGAACAGCCCCAGCTCTCTCCGCCTGTCCTCACAGGAGAGGTGCTCCAGCCTGGGGATCATCTTCGTAGCCCTCCCCTGGAGCTGTCCCAACAGTTCCGTATTGTTCTGGTGTCGGGCATTGCAGAACCGGACACAGCGCTCCAGGCAGGGTGTCCCATGAGTGCAGTAGATGGAGGAGGGGAAGGGACGGGGAGCTGCCGAGTGGTAACTTTTTCCTGTGCCCACAGCTGCAGGAATATCCCTTGTGCTGCAGGAGGCCCCGGTCCAACTCATCGACACCCAGACCTGCAACAGCACCGGGTGGTACCGGGGGGCCATCCACTCCCACAACCTGTGTGCGGGCTATCCGCAGGGCGGCATCGACACCTGCCAGGTAGGAGCTCCCAGTGCGGCTGGGAACGTCCCTCTGCCCCCCTTACAGTCCCATGGCCACCTCCGCCACCACGGCCTGTCGGCTCCAGCACCAGGGCAGAGCCTTTCTGTGCAGGGAGCACAGCTCTGGAGCTGCTGGGAGAGAGCAGGAGCAGCCCTGGCGCTGAGAGAGCCCCCAGCAAGCCCTGACTCCTCTCTCCTCTGTTGCAGGGGGACAGCGGTGGTCCTCTGGTCTGCCAGGATCGCCACAGTGACCAGTTCTGGCTGGTGGGAGTGACCAGCTGGGGAAAAGGCTGCGCCAGAGCTCGACGACCCGGGGTGTACACTTCCACACAGCCCTTCGGTGACTGGATCCTGGCGCAGATGGGGCTGCACTCAGGAGAAACAGCCACAACCACAACAGAACAGGCTCAGACTCATTTTCTCCCCACCTCGACTCCGGGCCAGACACCCCGTCCCAGTCCACCAGAGCCGAGCCAGTTCAGTCCCTGCCCCTACCCCGTGCAGAAGTTGGTGGACTTCTTCTCTCGGGTGCAGGAACTCCTGCGGGCCCTCAGAGGTGGAAACAGCTAGCCAGCTGCTGGAAGAGCATGTGGGGCAGGCGACAGGGTGCCACCACCGTGTCCTGCTGGGGCACTGCCTGCTGTTCCACAGGCAGCCTCAGTCTTGAGTTAGAAATTCCGCAACGGACTCGGTTTGATCCGAGGAACCGCAAGGAGGTTGTTATTAAAGGTTGTTATTAACCCACCTGGTGTTAAGTTTCTATTCTTTTCCCTTAGCATCTCTGGCTTTCCAAGCATCTTTGTTAAATAGAGTATCTAATACCAACGGTACCGCTCCCACGGTGGGGAGTTTGAGCAGTACCGGTTGGCCTGGAAAATGTGATGGCTTCCTGGGGTGATCAGGGCCATGTGGGGCCGGCATGATCGCCGGAGCTTTCGGACAAGAGGCCGTCACTTTGGACACCCATTTGTCCCCCAGCGCCCGCTAACCCTGGTCACAGCCCCCCAAAACCGTTTGGCCCATCCTGACTGGCGCGGTCTGAGGAAGCGTTTGAAGAGACCATTTGCTCTTTCCACAATTGCGTTTGCTTGTGGGTAGCAGGGAGTATGAAATACCCACGGAATTCCTGCCTGAGCAGCCCACTCTTGAAGCAGTTTGGCTGGAAAGCGTGAGCCATCGTCTGACTGGATCGATTGCGCTTTGGGGAAGGAAGGTGCCAAACCATTCCCTTCGGGCCTTAACAGCGTTTTCACCTGTGGCCTTGTCGAACGCTTCGGCTGCTACGAACCCCGAAAGGATTTCCACTCCTACCGGTACACACTGTTTCCCTTCCCATTCTCGAAAAGGGCCGATAGAGCCTATTTGCCTCCGGCCGGTCGGAATTGCCAGAGGCAACGCAGTACAAGGTCAGAAACCGGGAGCTGATCGCCTGCACCGCTTGAAGCTGCCACCGCTTCAAGCCCTCGGCGGGAGGCGCCTCATTCATCTCCCCCCGCCTCACCTGGCCGCTCCCCGGCCCGGCCCGGCCCGGCCCCGCAGCCTCTCCCCCCCCCGCCCCCGCAGCCTCCCCCGCCGCCCTCCCGCCCCCCGCCCCCGCCGCTGCCGCCGGAGCCGCCCGAGGGGGGGCGGTTCCCGCCTCAGCCGGGCCGCGGGGAGGGGCCGGAGCCGATCCCGGCTGCGAGCTCGGCCGCGGGCTGGGACTGCTGCGCTTTCTCTCGCTCACACGCAGAGCTGAGCGCTCCGTCTTCTCCACAGCCTGGCTGTGCTCGGGCTGGGCACGAAGAACGTCTCGAGCTGTAAGTTTAGCACCCCGGGAATGCACCCCCTGCTCCTGCAGCTCCGGCAGGCACCCCCCCGCCCCCGCCCCGCCGGTGCTGCCCAGGGAGCTCGGGGATTCGCTGGCCCTGGAGCCGTTTAAAAGGTGCGGAGACGAGTGTCTCACCGAGAGGGTTTGCTAGGGGACGGCTCCAGTTGGCCTCGGTGATCTCAAAGGCCTTTTCCAACCAAAGGATTCCATCATTGCTGCTGCATGGAGCCGCCCTCCGAGGCTTCTCAGCCACACCTTGCCCATCGAGGCTGCCCCAGGGGCCGATTGCTGCCCTTTAAACAAGATGCTTTCAGTAGAAGGCTGAAGTTGGAGAGAGAAGTTTTCTTCTCTCTCCTTTGTCTCCTTGGTGCCATTCCCCACGGGCTTCTCTCCACAGAGAAGATGCCCCCAGGGCATTTTTCAGTGCCACTTAGGAAAAGCCACTTAGAGACCCTCATTCCTCACCGAGGGTCGTCTTGTGGAACTGGTAAACAAGGCTCCGAGCGGACTGTGAAAAGTTGGAGGCAGTCCCTGGGGCTGTAACCTTTGAAGCTGTAACCCACTGCACCATCCTGGGGAGGGAGCAGCACGAGACGTGCTGGGTTGAATTCAGGAGGGCATTTTCGGGGTACCGGCCACCAAACATTCCTAAAGATCCCTTGGAGCATGCACGGAAGAAGCAAGAAATGAGTTACTTCAGGACATGGATTAGGAAGCACGGTGGTGTTGTGTTGATGCTTTGACTGGATGATCTTGGAGGTCTTTTCCAATCTTAATCGTTCTATGGTTCTATGACCTTCCCAAAGATGCTGTGCTGCCACCCATGGTGTTTCCCTGTTGGCGGGTGGCAGGCAGTGCTCAGAGCCAGGCTCTGCTCCTGTCCCAGGGCTGACCACCCTCACCAACCAGCAGAGCATTCTGCGGGGGCTGTCAAGGGTGTCCCACCCCAGCTCCGGCCTCCCCTCCTGCTTGGAACAACCCGTGTCTCCCCCCTGCCCCGAGCCACTGGTGCCCAGCACCCAGAACCAGCACCTCTGTGACATCAGCGCAGGGCCAAGGGCCCTGCGGGCAGCGTGAGCACTGCGGTCAGTCTGTCGGCTGCTGTCCTGCTGGCCACCAGCTCTCAGAGCAGCAGCTGCTTTGTGCCGCTGCCACCATGAAAGGACTCCTCGTCGTCCTCGTCCTGCTGTTCCTGTGCCAGCCTGCGCAGGGCACATGGGACAACTGCGAGTAAGTGCTCCACGCTGTTCTTCACAGCAAGGCCAGGCAGCGCTCCAGGCTCGGGGAAGAGCAGCTGGAAAGCTGCCTGGCGGAAAAGGACCCGGGGGTGCTGGCTGACAGGGGCTGAACAGGAGCCAGCAGGGCGGCCAAGTGGCCAAGAAGGCCAGCAGCAGCCTCCTGCCTTGGATCACCCATGCTCCGGCCATCAGGAGCAGGGAAGGGCTGGTTCCCCAGGACTCGGTGCTGGGGAGGCCGCACCTGAATCCTGCCTTCAGTGTTGGGCCCCTCACCCATCCCTCTCGGCAGCTCCCGGACAGGAGGTTGTGGGGGGACAGGGGTTGTTCTGTTCTTCACACGGGACCCCTGCGAGGGAGTGGCCCACGTGCTGGGAGGGAGCTCGGGCAGCTCTGCTGGGTTTTCCCTGGATGGTTCCCGCTTGTCCCCCATGGCCACGCCACAGCTTCCCCAACGCCAGGCGGGATCTGCAGTTCCTCTGCGGAGCCCGGGCTGCTGGCACAGCTCCTCGACGGGGCTAAAGCAGAGACAGGGGCGGACGCCCACCCGTCCCATGGGGTTCCCTGGCCCTGCGCTCCCTGCAGCGATGCCGGGTGGGGTGGGAAGGCAGCTGAGCTTCGGCCCCAACATCAGCGAGGCCTCGGGCGGGACAGTAAGGAGTTTGTGGTTTCCACAGGAACTGCGGATGGCGACCAATGTCCTATTTGACCAATGGCAATTCACGCATCGTGGGAGGCAGAGATGCCCAGCCTGGAGCCTGGCCCTGGATAGTCAGCATCCAGAAGGTCTCGAAAATACACAATTTCCACGTTTGCGGAGGAACCCTCATCACTGCACAGTGGGTGCTCACAGCAGCCCACTGCTTCCGTAATGCCAGGTATGGAGGAGCTGGGAACAGGGGTATCCCTGCAAGAGCAGCAGGTGCCCTGCGAGAGCACCACAGGCAACTCCCACCCTGGCTCCCTGCAGTGTTCCCTCTCACCCCTCTCTCCATCCACCTTCCAGGAACACGGCGATGTGGCGTGTGGTGGCCGGTGTCACCCACTTGAGTCGCCAAGGCCCTAAGGTCCAAGTGCGCCGTGTCAGGCAGATCATCGTGCACCAAGACTATAATGGCATCACCCAGAGGAACGACATCGCCCTGATGGAACTCGACCAGCCTGTGCAGTGCAGCCCCTATGTGCAGCGCGCCTGCGTGCCCGACGCCTCGCTGCGACTCTGGGAGATGGGAAACTGCTTCGTCAGCGGCTGGGGGGCCACTGGTGCCAGATGTGAGTGCCCACAAAGTATGCGTGTCCTGGGAGCAAGCTGGGCATCCAGGGAGACGGCTCGGCCTTCCTGACAGCAGAGGCAAGAGCCAGAGTCAGGCTGCCCCTGGGGACATCTGCCTCTGGGGAGATGGGCCTGACCCAAAGCAAGGCAGAGGGGACCCACCGGAACAGTGCATCTCCGGAGGCAAAGTCAAGCCATAGGGAAGGGCTACTCCCAGGCAGGGGCATCACGGAATGGTCTGCGTTGGAAGGGACCTTAAAGGTCATCCAGCTGCAACTGCCCTGCCATGGGCAAGGACACCTCCCACCTGACCAGGCTGCTCAAGGCCACATCCAAGCTGGCCTTGAACAGCCCCAGCTCTCTCCGCCTGTCCTCACAGGAGAGGTGCTCCAGCCTGGGGATCATCTTCGTAGCCCTCCCCTGGAGCTGTCCCAACAGTTCCGTATTGTTCTGGTGTCGGGCATTGCAGAACCGGACACAGCGCTCCAGGCAGGGTGTCCCATGAGTGCAGTAGATGGAGGAGGGGAAGGGACGGGGAGCTGCCGAGTGGTAACTTTTTCCTGTGCCCACAGCTGCAGGAATATCCCTTGTGCTGCAGGAGGCCCCGGTCCAACTCATCGACACCCAGACCTGCAACAGCACCGGGTGGTACCGGGGGGCCATCCACTCCCACAACCTGTGTGCGGGCTATCCGCAGGGCGGCATCGACACCTGCCAGGTAGGAGCTCCCAGTGCGGCTGGGAACGTCCCTCTGCCCCCCTTACAGTCCCATGGCCACCTCCGCCACCACGGCCTGTCGGCTCCAGCACCAGGGCAGAGCCTTTCTGTGCAGGGAGCACAGCTCTGGAGCTGCTGGGAGAGAGCAGGAGCAGCCCTGGCGCTGAGAGAGCCCCCAGCAAGCCCTGACTCCTCTCTCCTCTGTTGCAGGGGGACAGCGGTGGTCCTCTGGTCTGCCAGGATCGCCACAGTGACCAGTTCTGGCTGGTGGGAGTGACCAGCTGGGGAAAAGGCTGCGCCAGAGCTCGACGACCCGGGGTGTACACTTCCACACAGCCCTTCGGTGACTGGATCCTGGCGCAGATGGGGCTGCACTCAGGAGAAACAGCCACAACCACAACAGAACAGGCTCAGACTCATTTTCTCCCCACCTCGACTCCGGGCCAGACACCCCGTCCCAGTCCACCAGAGCCGAGCCAGTTCAGTCCCTGCCCCTACCCCGTGCAGAAGTTGGTGGACTTCTTCTCTCGGGTGCAGGAACTCCTGCGGGCCCTCAGAGGTGGAAACAGCTAGCCAGCTGCTGGAAGAGCATGTGGGGCAGGCGACAGGGTGCCACCACCGTGTCCTGCTGGGGCACTGCCTGCTGTTCCACAGGCAGCCTCAGTCTTGAGTTAGAAATTCCGCAACGGACTCGGTTTGATCCGAGGAACCGCAAGGAGGTTGTTATTAAAGGTTGTTATTAACCCACCTGGTGTTAAGTTTCTATTCTTTTCCCTTAGCATCTCTGGCTTTCCAAGCATCTTTGTTAAATAGAGTATCTAATACCAACGGTACCGCTCCCACGGTGGGGAGTTTGAGCAGTACCGGTTGGCCTGGAAAATGTGATGGCTTCCTGGGGTGATCAGGGCCATGTGGGGCCGGCATGATCGCCGGAGCTTTCGGACAAGAGGCCGTCACTTTGGACACCCATTTGTCCCCCAGCGCCCGCTAACCCTGGTCACAGCCCCCCAAAACCGTTTGGCCCATCCTGACTGGCGCGGTCTGAGGAAGCGTTTGAAGAGACCATTTGCTCTTTCCACAATTGCGTTTGCTTGTGGGTAGCAGGGAGTATGAAATACCCACGGAATTCCTGCCTGAGCAGCCCACTCTTGAAGCAGTTTGGCTGGAAAGCGTGAGCCATCGTCTGACTGGATCGATTGCGCTTTGGGGAAGGAAGGTGCCAAACCATTCCCTTCGGGCCTTAACAGCGTTTTCACCTGTGGCCTTGTCGAACGCTTCGGCTGCTACGAACCCCGAAAGGATTTCCACTCCTACCGGTACACACTGTTTCCCTTCCCATTCTCGAAAAGGGCCGATAGAGCCTATTTGCCTCCGGCCGGTCGGAATTGCCAGAGGCAACGCAGTACAAGGTCAGAAACCGGGAGCTGATCGCCTGCACCGCTTGAAGCTGCCACCGCTTCAAGCCCTCGGCGGGAGGCGCCTCATTCATCTCCCCCCGCCTCACCTGGCCGCTCCCCGGCCCGGCCCGGCCCGGCCCCGCAGCCTCTCCCCCCCCCGCCCCCGCAGCCTCCCCCGCCGCCCTCCCGCCCCCCGCCCCCGCCGCTGCCGCCGGAGCCGCCCGAGGGGGGGCGGTTCCCGCCTCAGCCGGGCCGCGGGGAGGGGCCGGAGCCGATCCCGGCTGCGAGCTCGGCCGCGGGCTGGGACTGCTGCGCTTTCTCTCGCTCACACGCAGAGCTGAGCGCTCCGTCTTCTCCACAGCCTGGCTGTGCTCGGGCTGGGCACGAAGAACGTCTCGAGCTGTAAGTTTAGCACCCCGGGAATGCACCCCCTGCTCCTGCAGCTCCGGCAGGCACCCCCCCGCCCCCGCCCCGCCGGTGCTGCCCAGGGAGCTCGGGGACTCGCTGGCCCTGGAGCCGTTTAAAAGGTGCGGAGACGAGTGTCTCACCGAGAGGGTTTGCTAGGGGACGGCTCCAGTTGGCCTCGGTGATCTCAAAGGCCTTTTCCAACCAAAGGATTCCATCATTGCTGCTGCATGGAGCCGCCCTCCGAGGCTTCTCAGCCACACCTTGCCCATCGAGGCTGCCCCAGGGGCCGATTGCTGCCCTTTAAACAAGATGCTTTCAGTAGAAGGCTGAAGTTGGAGAGAGAAGTTTTCTTCTCTCTCCTTTGTCTCCTTGGTGCCATTCCCCACGGGCTTCTCTCCACAGAGAAGATGCCCCCAGGGCATTTTTCAGTGCCACTTAGGAAAAGCCACTTAGAGACCCTCATTCCTCACCGAGGGTCGTCTTGTGGAACTGGTAAACAAGGCTCCGAGCGGACTGTGAAAAGTTGGAGGCAGTCCCTGGGGCTGTAACCTTTGAAGCTGTAACCCACTGCACCATCCTGGGGAGGGAGCAGCACGAGACGTGCTGGGTTGAATTCAGGAGGGCATTTTCGGGGTACCGGCCACCAAACATTCCTAAAGATCCCTTGGAGCATGCACGGAAGAAGCAAGAAATGAGTTACTTCAGGACATGGATTAGGAAGCACGGTGGTGTTGTGTTGATGCTTTGACTGGATGATCTTGGAGGTCTTTTCCAATCTTAATCGTTCTATGGTTCTATGACCTTCCCAAAGATGCTGTGCTGCCACCCATGGTGTTTCCCTGTTGGCGGGTGGCAGGCAGTGCTCAGAGCCAGGCTCTGCTCCTGTCCCAGGGCTGACCACCCTCACCAACCAGCAGAGCATTCTGCGGGGGCTGTCAAGGGTGTCCCACCCCAGCTCCGGCCTCCCCTCCTGCTTGGAACAACCCGTGTCTCCCCCCTGCCCCGAGCCACTGGTGCCCAGCACCCAGAACCAGCACCTCTGTGACATCAGCGCAGGGCCAAGGGCCCTGCGGGCAGCGTGAGCACTGCGGTCAGTCTGTCGGCTGCTGTCCTGCTGGCCACCAGCTCTCAGAGCAGCAGCTGCTTTGTGCCGCTGCCACCATGAAAGGACTCCTCGTCGTCCTCGTCCTGCTGTTCCTGTGCCAGCCTGCGCAGGGCACATGGGACAACTGCGAGTAAGTGCTCCACGCTGTTCTTCACAGCAAGGCCAGGCAGCGCTCCAGGCTCGGGGAAGAGCAGCTGGAAAGCTGCCTGGCGGAAAAGGACCCGGGGGTGCTGGCTGACAGGGGCTGAACAGGAGCCAGCAGGGCGGCCAAGTGGCCAAGAAGGCCAGCAGCAGCCTCCTGCCTTGGATCACCCATGCTCCGGCCATCAGGAGCAGGGAAGGGCTGGTTCCCCAGGACTCGGTGCTGGGGAGGCCGCACCTGAATCCTGCCTTCAGTGTTGGGCCCCTCACCCATCCCTCTCGGCAGCTCCCGGACAGGAGGTTGTGGGGGGACAGGGGTTGTTCTGTTCTTCACACGGGACCCCTGCGAGGGAGTGGCCCACGTGCTGGGAGGGAGCTCGGGCAGCTCTGCTGGGTTTTCCCTGGATGGTTCCCGCTTGTCCCCCATGGCCACGCCACAGCTTCCCCAACGCCAGGCGGGATCTGCAGTTCCTCTGCGGAGCCCGGGCTGCTGGCACAGCTCCTCGACGGGGCTAAAGCAGAGACAGGGGCGGACGCCCACCCGTCCCATGGGGTTCCCTGGCCCTGCGCTCCCTGCAGCGATGCCGGGTGGGGTGGGAAGGCAGCTGAGCTTCGGCCCCAACATCAGCGAGGCCTCGGGCGGGACAGTAAGGAGTTTGTGGTTTCCACAGGAACTGCGGATGGCGACCAATGTCCTATTTGACCAATGAGAATTCACGCATCGTGGGAGGCAGAGATGCCCAGCCTGGAGCCTGGCCCTGGATAGTCAGCATCCAGAAGGTCTCGAAAATACACAATTTCCACGTTTGCGGAGGAACCCTCATCACTGCACAGTGGGTGCTCACAGCAGCCCACTGCTTCCGTAATGCCAGGTATGGAGGAGCTGGGAACAGGGGTATCCCTGCAAGAGCAGCAGGTGCCCTGCGAGAGCACCACAGGCAACTCCCACCCTGGCTCCCTGCAGTGTTCCCTCTCACCCCTCTCTCCATCCACCTTCCAGGAACACGGCGATGTGGCGTGTGGTGGCCGGTGTCACCCACTTGAGTCGCCAAGGCCCTGAGGTCCAAGTGCGCCGTGTCAGGCAGATCATCGTGCACCAAGACTATAATGGCATCACCCAGAGGAACGACATCGCCCTGATGGAACTCGACCAGCCTGTGCAGTGCAGCCCCTATGTGCAGCGCGCCTGCGTGCCCGACGCCTCGCTGCGACTCTGGGAGATGGGAAACTGCTTCGTCAGCGGCTGGGGGGCCACTGCTGCCAGATGTGAGTGCCCACAAAGTATGCGTGTCCTGGGAGCAAGCTGGGCATCCAGGGAGACGGCTCGGCCTTCCTGACAGCAGAGGCGAGAGCCAGAGTCAGGCTGCCCCTGGGGACATCTGCCTCTGGGGAGATGGGCCTGACCCAAAGCAAGCCAGAGGGGACCCACCGGAACAGTGCATCTCCGGAGGCAAAGTCAAGCCCTAGGGAAGGGCTACTCCCAGGCAGGGGCATCACGGAATGGTCTGCGTTGGAAGGGACCTTAAAGGTCATCCAGCTGCAACTGCCCTGCCATGGGCAGGGACACCTCCCACCTGACCAGGCTGCTCAAGGCCACATCCAAGCTGGCCTTGAACAGCCCCAGCTCTCTCCGCCTGTCCTCACAGGAGAGGTGCTCCAGCCTGGGGATCATCTTCGTAGCCCTCCCCTGGAGCTGTCCCAACAGTTCCGTATTGTTCTGGTGTCGGGCATTGCAGAACCGGACACAGCGCTCCAGGCAGGGTGTCCCATGAGTGCAGTAGATGGAGGAGGGGAAGGGACGGGGAGCTGCCGAGTGGTAACTTTTTCCTGTGCCCACAGCTGCAGGAAGGTCCCTTGTGCTGCAGGAGGCCCCGGTCCAACTCATCGACACCCAGACCTGCAACAGCACCGGGTGGTACCGGGGGGCCATCCACTCCCACAACCTGTGTGCGGGCTATCCGCAGGGCGGCATCGACACCTGCCAGGTAGGAGCTCCCAGTGCGGCTGGGAACGTCCCTCTGCCCCCCTTACAGTCCCATGGCCACCTCCGCCACCACGGCCTGTCGGCTCCAGCACCAGGGCAGAGCCTTTCTGTGCAGGGAGCACAGCTCTGGAGCTGCTGGGAGAGAGCAGGAGCAGCCCTGGCGCTGAGAGAGCCCCCAGCAAGCCCTGACTCCTCTCTCCTCTGTTGCAGGGGGACAGCGGTGGTCCTCTGGTCTGCCAGGATCGCCACAGTGACCAGTTCTGGCTGGTGGGAGTGACCAGCTGGGGAAAAGGCTGCGCCAGAGCTCGACGACCCGGGGTGTACACTTCCACACAGCCCTTCGGTGACTGGATCCTGGCGCAGATGGGGCTGCACTCAGGAGAAACAGCCACAACAACAACAGAACAGGCTCAGACTCATTTTCTCCCCACCTCGACTCCGGGCCAGACACCCCGTCCCAGTCCACCAGAGCCGAGCCAGTTCAGTCCCTGCCCCTACCCCGTGCAGAAGCTGGTGGACTTCTTCTCTCGGGTGCAGGAACTCCTGCGGGCCCTCAGAGGTGGAAACAGCTAGCCAGCTGCTGGAAGAGCATGTGGGGCAGGCGACAGGGTGCCACCACCGTGTCCTGCTGGGGCACTGCCTGCTGTTCCACAGGCAGCCTCAGTCTTGAGTTAGAAATTCCGCAACGGACTCGGTTTGATCCGAGGAACCGCAAGGAGGTTGTTATTAAAGGTTGTTATTAACCCACCTGGTGTTAAGTTTCTATTCTTTTCCCTTAGCATCTCTGGCTTTCCAAGCATCTTTGTTAAATAGAGTATCTAATACCAACGGTACCGCTCCCACGGTGGGGAGTTTGAGCAGTACCGGTTGGCCTGGAAAATGTGATGGCTTCCTGGGGTGATCAGGGCCATGTGGGGCCGGCATGATCGCCGGAGCTTTCGGACAAGAGGCCGTCACTTTGGACACCCATTTGTCCCCCAGCGCCCGCTAACCCTGGTCACAGCCCCCCAAAACCGTTTGGCCCATCCTGACTGGCGCGGTCTGAGGAAGCGTTTGAAGAGACCATTTGCTCTTTCCACAATTGCGTTTGCTTGTGGGTAGCAGGGAGTATGAAATACCCACGGAATTCCTGCCTGAGCAGCCCACTCTTGAAGCAGTTTGGCTGGAAAGCGTGAGCCATCGTCTGACTGGATCGATTGCGCTTTGGGGAAGGAAGGTGCCAAACCGTTCCCTTCGGGCCTTAACAGCGTTTTCACCTGTGGCCTTATCGAACGCTTCGGCTGCTACGAACCCCGAAAGGATTTCCACTCCTACCGGTACACACTGTTTCCCTTCCCATTCTCGAAAAGGGCCGATAGAGCCTATTTGCCTCCGGCCGGTCGGAATTGCCAGAGGCAACGCAGTACAAGGTCAGAAACCGGGAGCTGATCGCCTGCACCGCTTGAAGCTGCCACCGCTTCAAGCCCTCGGCGGGAGGCGCCTCATTCATCTCCCCCCGCCTCACCTGGCCGCTCCCCGGCCCGGCCCGGCCCGGCCCCGCAGCCTCTCCCCCCCCCGCCCCCGCAGCCTCCCCCGCCGCCCTCCCGCCCCCCGCCCCCGCCGCTGCCGCCGGAGCCGCCCGAGGGGGGGCGGTTCCCGCCTCAGCCGGGCCGCGGGGAGGGGCCGGAGCCGATCCCGGCTGCGAGCTCGGCCGCGGGCTGGGACTGCTGCGCTTTCTCTCGCTCACACGCAGAGCTGAGCGCTCCGTCTTCTCCACAGCCTGGCTGTGCTCGGGCTGGGCACGAAGAACGTCTCGAGCTGTAAGTTTAGCACCCCGGGAATGCACCCCCTGCTCCTGCAGCTCCGGCAGGCACCCCCCCGCCCCCGCCCCGCCGGTGCTGCCCAGGGAGCTCGGGGACTCGCTGGCCCTGGAGCCGTTTAAAAGGTGCGGAGACGAGTGTCTCACCGAGAGGGTTTGCTAGGGGACGGCTCCAGTTGGCCTCGGTGATCTCAAAGGCCTTTTCCAACCAAAGGATTCCATCATTGCTGCTGCATGGAGCCGCCCTCCGAGGCTTCTCAGCCACACCTTGCCCATCGAGGCTGCCCCAGGGGCCGATTGCTGCCCTTTAAACAAGATGCTTTCAGTAGAAGGCTGAAGTTGGAGAGAGAAGTTTTCTTCTCTCTCCTTTGTCTCCTTGGTGCCATTCCCCACGGGCTTCTCTCCACAGAGAAGATGCCCCCAGGGCATTTTTCAGTGCCACTTAGGAAAAGCCACTTAGAGACCCTCATTCCTCACCGAGGGTCGTCTTGTGGAACTGGTAAACAAGGCTCCGAGCGGACTGTGAAAAGTTGGAGGCAGTCCCTGGGGCTGTAACCTTTGAAGCTGTAACCCACTGCACCATCCTGGGGAGGGAGCAGCACGAGACGTGCTGGGTTGAATTCAGGAGGGCATTTTCGGGGTACCGGCCACCAAACATTCCTAAAGATCCCTTGGAGCATGCACGGAAGAAGCAAGAAATGAGTTACTTCAGGACATGGATTAGGAAGCACGGTGGTGTTGTGTTGATGCTTTGACTGGATGATCTTGGAGGTCTTTTCCAATCTTAATCGTTCTATGGTTCTATGACCTTCCCAAAGATGCTGTGCTGCCACCCATGGTGTTTCCCTGTTGGCGGGTGGCAGGCAGTGCTCAGAGCCAGGCTCTGCTCCTGTCCCAGGGCTGACCACCCTCACCAACCAGCAGAGCATTCTGCGGGGGCTGTCAAGGGTGTCCCACCCCAGCTCCGGCCTCCCCTCCTGCTTGGAACAACCCGTGTCTCCCCCCTGCCCCGAGCCACTGGTGCCCAGCACCCAGAACCAGCACCTCTGTGACATCAGCGCAGGGCCAAGGGCCCTGCGGGCAGCGTGAGCACTGCGGTCAGTCTGTCGGCTGCTGTCCTGCTGGCCACCAGCTCTCAGAGCAGCAGCTGCTTTGTGCCGCTGCCACCATGAAAGGACTCCTCGTCGTCCTCGTCCTGCTGTTCCTGTGCCAGCCTGCGCAGGGCACATGGGACAACTGCGAGTAAGTGCTCCACGCTGTTCTTCACAGCAAGGCCAGGCAGCGCTCCAGGCTCGGGGAAGAGCAGCTGGAAAGCTGCCTGGCGGAAAAGGACCCGGGGGTGCTGGCTGACAGGGGCTGAACAGGAGCCAGCAGGGCGGCCAAGTGGCCAAGAAGGCCAGCAGCAGCCTCCTGCCTTGGATCACCCATGCTCCGGCCATCAGGAGCAGGGAAGGGCTGGTTCCCCAGGACTCGGTGCTGGGGAGGCCGCACCTGAATCCTGCCTTCAGTGTTGGGCCCCTCACCCATCCCTCTCGGCAGCTCCCGGACAGGAGGTTGTGGGGGGACAGGGGTTGTTCTGTTCTTCACACGGGACCCCTGCGAGGGAGTGGCCCACGTGCTGGGAGGGAGCTCGGGCAGCTCTGCTGGGTTTTCCCTGGATGGTTCCCGCTTGTCCCCCATGGCCACGCCACAGCTTCCCCAACGCCAGGCGGGATCTGCAGTTCGTCTGCGGAGCCCGGGCTGCTGGCACAGCTCCTCGACGGGGCTAAAGCAGAGACAGGGGCGGACGCCCACCCGTCCCATGGGGTTCCCTGGCCCTGCGCTCCCTGCAGCGATGCCGGGTGGGGTGGGAAGGCAGCTGAGCTTCGGCCCCAACATCAGCGAGGCCTCGGGCGGGACAGTAAGGAGTTTGTGGTTTCCACAGGAACTGCGGATGGCGACCAATGTCCTATTTGACCAATGAGAATTCACGCATCGTGGGAGGCAGAGATGCCCAGCCTGGAGCCTGGCCCTGGATAGTCAGCATCCAGAAGGTCTCGAAAATACACAATTTCCACGTTTGCGGAGGAACCCTCATCACTGCACAGTGGGTGCTCACAGCAGCCCACTGCTTCCGTAATGCCAGGTATGGAGGAGCTGGGAACAGGGGTATCCCTGCAAGAGCAGCAGGTGCCCTGCGAGAGCACCACAGGCAACTCCCACCCTGGCTCCCTGCAGTGTTCCCTCTCACCCCTCTCTCCATCCACCTTCCAGGAACACGGCGATGTGGCGTGTGGTGGCCGGTGTCACCCACTTGAGTCGCCAAGGCCCTGAGGTCCAAGTGCGCCGTGTCAGGCAGATCATCGTGCACCAAGACTATAATGGCATCACCCAGAGGAACGACATCGCCCTGATGGAACTCGACCAGCCTGTGCAGTGCAGCCCCTATGTGCAGCGCGCCTGCGTGCCCGACGCCTCGCTGCGACTCTGGGAGATGGGAAACTGCTTCGTCAGCGGCTGGGGGGCCACTGCTGCCAGATGTGAGTGCCCACAAAGTATGCGTGTCCTGGGAGCAAGCTGGGCATCCAGGGAGACGGCTCGGCCTTCCTGACAGCAGAGGCGAGAGCCAGAGTCAGGCTGCCCCTGGGGACATCTGCCTCTGGGGAGATGGGCCTGACCCAAAGCAAGGCAGAGGGGACCCACCGGAACAGTGCATCTCCGGAGGCAAAGTCAAGCCCTAGGGAAGGGCTACTCCCAGGCAGGGGCATCACGGAACGGTCTGCGTTGGAAGGGACCTTAAAGGTCATCCAGCTGCAACTGCCCTGCCATGGGCAGGGACACCTCCCACCTGACCAGGCTGCTCAAGGCCACATCCAAGCTGGCCTTGAACAGCCCCAGCTCTCTCCGCCTGTCCTCACAGGAGAGGTGCTCCAGCCTGGGGATCATCTTCGTAGCCCTCCCCTGGAGCTGTCCCAACAGTTCCGTATTGTTCTGGTGTCGGGCATTGCAGAACCGGACACAGCGCTCCAGGCAGGGTGTCCCATGAGTGCAGTAGATGGAGGAGGGGAAGGGACGGGAAGCTGCCGAGTGGTAACTTTTTCCTGTGCCCACAGCTGCAGGAAGGTCCCTTGTGCTGCAGGAGGCCCCGGTCCAACTCATCGACACCCAGACCTGCAACAGCACCGGGTGGTACCGGGGGGCCATCCACTCCCACAACCTGTGTGCGGGCTATCCGCAGGGCGGCATCGACACCTGCCAGGTAGGAGCTCCCAGTGCGGCTGGGAACGTCCCTCTGCCCCCCTTACAGTCCCATGGCCACCTCCGCCACCACGGCCTGTCGGCTCCAGCACCAGGGCAGAGCCTTTCTGTGCAGGGAGCACAGCTCTGGAGCTGCTGGGAGAGAGCAGGAGCAGCCCTGGCGCTGAGAGAGCCCCCAGCAAGCCCTGACTCCTCTCTCCTCTGTTGCAGGGGGACAGCGGTGGTCCTCTGGTCTGCCAGGATCGCCACAGTGACCAGTTCTGGCTGGTGGGAGTGACCAGCTGGGGAAAAGGCTGCGCCAGAGCTCGACGACCCGGGGTGTACACTTCCACACAGCCCTTCGGTGACTGGATCCTGGCGCAGATGGGGCTGCACTCAGGAGAAACAGCCACAACCACAACAGAACAGGCTCAGACTCATTTTCTCCCCACCTCGACTCCGGGCCAGACACCCCGTCCCAGTCCACCAGAGCCGAGCCAGTTCAGTCCCTGCCCCTACCCCGTGCAGAAGTTGGTGGACTTCTTCTCTCGGGTGCAGGAACTCCTGCGGGCCCTCAGAGGTGGAAACAGCTAGCCAGCTGCTGGAAGAGCATGTGGGGCAGGCGACAGGGTGCCACCACCGTGTCCTGCTGGGGCACTGCCTGCTGTTCCACAGGCAGCCTCAGTCTTGAGTTAGAAATTCCGCAACGGACTCGGTTTGATCCGAGGAACCGCAAGGAGGTTGTTATTAAAGGTTGTTATTAACCCACCTGGTGTTAAGTTTCTATTCTTTTCCCTTAGCATCTCTGGCTTTCCAAGCATCTTTGTTAAATAGAGTATCTAATACCAACGGTACCGCTCCCAC